>JARHVA010008766.1:340000-423726 GCA_037957365.1 Torreya grandis
AAGAAGTCAATAAATGATTTGAATTTAATCTGACATAAACAAAACATGATCATGATAGGTATTATATGATCCTCGACATAGTGATGAATGACATGAAAACTTACAATCAATTTATCTCATTCATGTAACCTAATAAATCTACTTAAATGGATCCATGTAATATATATCATTATGTCATATAATATATCAATATTTCCTAATATTACTATATATTTCCTTACATATGCCTCACATAGTCTTCACTATATCCAATATATTCCATATAAATCACATAATCTATCCCATGTTAATCTTTCATCTCAAATAATATATGTATATATACTCTATTATGTATACAAATGTAGTCATGTAAAGCATATGTGTTAACTTGATAAGATATGAGAGAATATAGATATTTGCTCATTCATGAACATATTAAAAATGTAACCCAAGACATATAAGTATCATGTCAAGTGGATATAACAATTAGGTATATAGTAATAATCACCACATATTTTGATAGAAATTACAGAATTACACACAATAAATAATACAAGATAGAAATCACAAAACCAATCATAGTAAGCATGAAAGTACACACAAATTCCAATAATTTCATGGTCCAGATGTACATAAGCTTTGAGACATGATTTGACCCTAACCTAACATAGATGCAACATGATCATGAGATGAAATAGAGGATCCTAAATATAGTGACACATTATGTGACAACACAATCACAAAAAATAGAACATGAAATATGACACACGTAAATCATCAATAAATTTAATACATAATGAGAAATGACATCATGTAATAATCATCAACATTAAACACACATAAAACAATCAATACTAGTGTGCACAATCAATCCTTATCATCATCTCATATATAAAATCATAATATCCATATTGAATAACAATATACATATTATACACAAGATCAATGCATTTATAGATAATATAATTGGCTCAATATGATCAATGAAATATTCATTTAAACATATAGCATGTAAAGTGTATAAAGATGACCCAAATGTAAGTATTTCCTTGTGTATAGGTGTATCCTATGGGGTGTAAGGAATGTTCTACATTTATATGTCCATGTATCATATGTAACTTGAAAGTCTTGGATCCCACTCATGCATACCATTAAAAGTATGTGAATAGAAAATGGGTATGTAATTTATCTTGTATATGGTAAATAACATAAATCAAACCTGTAAACTTGCTGCATATAACATCTCTATTTATGTACCTTCTATATCTCTAACACCTAGAAATAATCCATTTATGTGTCAAAGGTCCTTAGAGTTTCCTTCTTTGAAAAATCTCTCTCATTTGGTTTTATGTCAATCTCTTTAAGGGTTTTGGTTTAGGTTTCATTCAATCCTTTTCCTTTCTCTTTTCCTTAGTTTATTAAAACATCTCACATACACTCATACAATTCACTCATTTCATATAAACCATTCGCATTTGTCACTTTATAGGCAATCCTCAAAATGGTCTCCTTTCAACTTACTCATTCTTTGATGAAAGTAACTTAGCCATTAGTTACATACATGTTTCAAAACTCTTTGTCTCTGTTCACACTCTAAAAACCATGTTCCCACTCTATTTATTCCATTTTCATACTTTTATCCCATCCTCACACTTTATTTCAGAAAGCATGGCAACTTAATTTACTTTTTTTGTTTGTAACAAGCTTATTTGTACCCTTTTTTAGGGTTTTTTACCTTGTAAAAATAAGTAAAATAGTTTATTATGAAAATAACCACCTTTTCAACTACCCTCTATCCTCTTCTCACTATGTAAAATGTTTCTTAGATTCTTTACACGATTTTATCAATTTTAAGGTTTATCTTGCTCTTTGTTTAGGTTTGTTAGGCCTCTATAAGCCATGTCCTATACTCAATTAATTTAACCCATACCTAGACATAAAGTATCAAATTGAAACCTCAAAAATTATTTTTATAACATCATTAACCATAAAATAATTTTTTTGGGGAATATTTCACCAGTTAGATTTGTTTCTATCCATGTTCTTGTGTGGATACCCTAACACATGGTTAAAAGGGGTTTGTGAGGGCATGATAGGAGAAATATTTATTTTTAATAATCCTAAAATTATTTAAATATTATATTAACATTTAAATATACCTTTATCACTCTTACTCACCCTTCCAAATCAATAAACTTCCATACCTAGGCCTTTGTTCCACTTTTATCTTGATTTTTTGATCCCATTGTGTAGGTAGACACAATTTACAAGATCATGAGAGCATTGCCTTGAGGTTTTATGATTATTAAAAGAATATTTTTCAACTATTTAAAAATTTAAATAAATATATATACACCTCCACCCACATATTCCACTCATTTAGTGCCAAACCTAATGTTTCTGCTCAACTTTAATTCCAGATTATCTTCTTAACTAAGTACTCAAATTAAGACTCCATAGGGCTTGGATCATTGTAAAATTAAAATATGTGTTAATATTAATGGTAAAATATGTTAAAATATATAATAAAATCAAATAATTTATAATCATTTAATTTTACCTTGAATTAAAACTAACATGCAATTCTTTCTCACACAAAATTACTTCCTAACTTAACATAGATTATTGGACACACAAAGTCTATAGTCTTTATCTTGCTCAAAATAATTTTAAAGATATTAAAAATTATTTTATAAAACCAAATAAACATATCACACACTTAAAAATAAATATATAAATCACATAAGCTAACTTTTATCTAGTCTTACTCTAATGAGTGTTTAACACACAGTCTTAGCTCATATGCAAACACATGAAAATAGAGTAATATTCTTCCTCTCAAAAATTAATGGTTTACAATATATATTAATTGGGTCTATATACATATCTTACTCAAATAAATTATGGCCACTTAATCAAAACCAAAATTTACATGCTTTATATCCTAACTACCTTCCAACCCTAACTACCTTCCAATGGTCACTTGCAAGAATGTTTATTCCTTCACATCAATGTCAAGGTTGATTATCCATACAATGTGACCTATTGCCTATGGTATGACCCAATATATCTTTATTAACATTCATTATTAAATTTACACCTTGATCACTTCTTTAAATCCTCCTACAATATCCATTTATGCTAAAATATTCAAAAATCAGAATTCGCAAAATGGTGGGAAAACACCAATTTGAATTTCTAACCTAACTAGACACCTCTAGACACTTTTAAAACATTAAAAGTTGTATTAAAAGACTCATAAAACCTTATTAATTACTCTAATCACTATAAAAACTCAAAATTAAGGCCTTTTGATGATGCCCCTACACCAAAACTTGTCATGCATAGCTCCTAAATTTTATTTTTTAATTTTTTATAAACTTTTTTAAATTTTTTATAAACTTTTTTTATATTATTTATATATTTTGGAGTCTGAGATGACTAAAATTAAAACAAATATATTCATATCATTTTCATATGGTTATTCATAATTCTTATTTTAATTGAATCTAAAGAATAAACCCCCATATCAAGTCTCTCTATAATATAAAATGCTATCAACCAATTTGGTTTGTAGTTGTATTTGATTTATTTACATGCATTAGTATTATTTAATTTTTATTTTAGTACCAAGTTAGTAATTTCAAATTCTTTATTTTAGATCTTATTTTTATATTATTTATTATTGTGATATTTTTAATATATTTTATTTGTGTTCCATCTATGATTTCTAACTCATACAATCATTTTTTATGATATCCATTGTCTTTGATGATATCTTTAATAAATACAAGCAATGGTGGTATCTTCAACAATCAAGGTAATATGAATTACACCTCATAAATAATATAATTATAATTATATTACATGGGTGTGTTAAAATAATTCAATTACCACATAAATCACAAATAATATGCTTATTGCAATCTTCACCATGTTTTACAATTATTTTACTTAGGATTTTAATAATTGTCTTATTCATTTCCTCTGCTTTCTAATTTCCTTATGGATAATAAGGGTTGGAACATGTATTATTTCCTTAATCACAAAATTAAATAAAAATATTATTATTTAAGGATAACCCATTATATCTAATACTATTTGAATAAATACCATGTAAATAAGTTATATTAGTCATTAAAAAATGGCATATGTATTCCCCTATTATTGATTACAATGAGACTACCTATAAATATATTTTAAAATGTTTTATATATGTAATGATGAACTTGTGATCATATGGTGATTATGGATTTATCATTCATAAAAAATAAAATCCCCAAAAATAAAATGACCATTTTGATACAATATGTTGTAACTATTTTGACGAGGCATGGTTCAAATTAATATGTTATTGGAATTCTAAACATAATTTTGAATGCTATTGACATTATTGATACATATTATAACAATAGTATCCCATCCTAATAATTTATAAGACATGTATTTTTTTGTTGAAGTGTCCTCCACATTCATGGACATACACCTCTTTTAAATATAGTTTGGCCTCCTCACAACCATGAAATTAAATAAAACATTAATCAAATAATTATAAAATAGATACCCTCCAATTAAACATATAGAATAAAGTCTCGTTAATTTTTTTATTTACAAGTATATGAGAATTTATCCATGGTAATTGTTAATGTGGGTTTTATGCATACCACAGATAATGGGTTTTCATCGTATTATATTAGGTTTGTTGGTGATTTTTTATAGGGTATGATTTATGTATAGTTTTATGATTAAAAAATGGTGCAGTAATAACATGTGACCTATATCCCAAGAAGGGAATTTCACCTAATTGATCAAAATAACAACCCATGATGCATAATTATAATGATACTATAATTAAATACAAGATATTACAAAAAGGTTTAAAATGAGGGAAGGGTATGGCATAAGAGAATAATATTATGGAATCATGAAAAAAATATATTAAATAAATTTACTTAAGAAATTAGCCAAGCAAATTCAAACTAGTAGTTAACCTACTCTATGGGCAAATCAGATCAGGACAAGTACAATGTAGAGTCTATGGAAAATGTATATGAAATAAAATTTGTAACATTGGTATAAATAATGTGATTATTGAAAAATTAAATGAAACACATCCAATCCTAAATAAAAACTTTAAATCAGATATACTTTATAAAAAATAGTTAGAATAGTAATTGGTTTTATCTCACTTCTTCACATACTAAATTCTTTACTAATCACACAAGTTAATCTTGATTGATTTAAATCACTCATGAATCTATAAAATACGAGAAAGAGAAAAAACATGAAGAATATTTAATTAATTGAATGATTATTTATCTCTATTGTTATTGATAATATCCTTATCTTATCTAAAATCATTTCAATATATTATTTATATGGAACCCTTATATTTTCTCACAAAATATCCATTGCATATGATCATTTATTGAAAAAATGATTAAATATACAACTATATAAAGTAACTAAAAGTAATTTAAGATATAAATCTAAATCCAAAGTGAGTTATGCTAATCTAAGAGAAAAATTCAATCAACTAGAAGAATCTAAAATATTATCTCAATTTGAAGTGATTGAATATTATCCATTATCTTTATTTAGGTTGATCTTGGTCATAATATGCTATATAAAGTGACATGAAATTTCATCCTACAACTAGAACTTTAAATTGTATATTGATACATGTCATATCTATCCTTCTACCCAGTCTATATAATGATAATTTTTTTATTAAATTCAATGAATAACCATGAAACTTATGATAATTTGATAGATGATGGCTATAAACTTTAATTTTTTATTCACTAAGTGATGTGGCCTATTCGGAGTGGTAATATCATGAATTTTAAATTTGTGTGTTTTTGTGTCATCTTATTTGCCTTATGGTAGTGAATGACATGTATAGTCAATCCATTGTGAATCATACAAAATTCTCTCTTATTGAGTTAAGTAACCCCTAAAAAAACATATGTGAACTTGCCAACTATATGTTATCATGTATGTTTTCATTATTCTTATTCCATGTGGTGTGATTTTGCATCGTTGTGGCTTCCTTTGAATATTTTAATGTCAAACATTTTATCTGTAAAGGAATGAAAAAATATGATAAGTGTCATGTTCAAATTTAATTAGTGACCTAAAGGGGTACGTATTTACATTTTATTGGTATTCTACCCTTTTCATGATAAACACTCACTACACTATGAAAATATGACTTATTGCATGAATGGTGTCAGAGGGTTACATTGTAGCTTTTATATTATGAATATATTAAATCATGACATGTTTTTAATTTTTATTGGGTTTTAGGACCATAATTTTTAGCTTTGTGTTATGTGGCAACTTATTGCATACACATGGCTTATTTATGAATTATTGAATGTAAAACCTCATATCAATGAAAATTTGAGAATTTAACAAATGGTAGCTTTATATTGAGTCTCAAACCCACAATTATATTCATATCAGGTCAAATATGTTGTTTATATTTGAAAATTAAATACTTGTGATGTTCCAAATATGTGACATGTGGCATGGTAAAAAGGGTCAAATGGGTTAGCTATAGTATCTATATTATGAAGCCAAGAGATCTTGATAAATTACATCCATTGACTGGGTCTCAAACCCATTGATCATATATTGAGTCTAAAACCATTTTTATCAATGGATTGAAAGGATGTAAATGAATGTGTTGATGCCACATGGATTGATTTGAATTGCTTGTATACCTACAAATTGTGATGTTTTTTAAATTATTGCAAGGTTAAAAGGATGTGAATGAAATACACTTGTCATTGATATAACTAATATAACCTTCAAAATTAATAATTATTTAATATGAATATATATTCATATGGTTCAAAGTGATGTGAATAAATAAAATCTTAATACATGGATCCTAATGGCACTCTGAAATGGCACATAATATGTGAAATTTATAGAAAACTAGAATGACTACAAAGTAAACACTTGAAACCAATTTTATAGGGTCATGTTATTATATATTATTAATATTATATGAATTTATGTGTATATGCAACATGTACAAGTGGCACTCTTTGATGATTGAAATCTTAAAATAATACAATGTGAAGTGGGAACATTACAGATACCTGAGAGAATGCTATGTGGATTAAGATGGATCCATGTTAAGTGAAATATAATTTTATGCCATGAAATTTCATGTGAATTCATTAAAATTTGACACATGGAATATTTATTTGAGCATAAACTTCCAATCAGATAAAGTCAATTATGATACCATCAGACTAAGTACAAATACATGAGAATAAGTGTGAATAAGATTTTCAACTTGCATGTCAAAAATAAAAATAAGATTAAATAATTTTTACAAAGATAATTTAATAAATTTACATAAAAATACAAAATGAATCATTTTATACCTTATGTATTAATTAATATGAGTCTTGAGCTGAATCAATTAAATATGATATTATAAGTCAATAAAAGAAACAAAAATCATGATTTAATATATTGAATTCAAACCGAATTTGAAAGATCATAAAAAATTCTTGTATCAAATACCAATGAACATGATTTTAATAAGATAAATTCATATAGATAAAGTGTTACTATTTATAAAACATTTGAGGCATGTTGGGCACAAAAAATGGTGACCTCTATGGGAAAACACTATTATTATTTAGAACTCAGAATCATTGATTAATTTTATGAGAAAAAATAAACATTCATGCATGAAATTTTCATATTTTCAAAATAAATCAAAATATTGTATTTAATATTAATTAAAAATAATAATAATACTTGACACCTATGAAGACTCATATGCCTATGTCAATAGAGATCCATTTATTTTCTTTTGAAGTTTTTGACATAACTTTAGAGAGATCATTTATTCAAAACTTATGAAGTTATCATAATCATCATCATCATCATCATCATCATCATCATCATCATCATCATCATCATCATCATCATCATCATCATAATCATCATCATCATCATCATCATCATCATCATCATCATCATCATCATCATCATCATCATCATCATCATCATCATCATCATCATCATCATCATCATCATTATATGGGAATGGGTTGGGTTGAAGTCTTGGGAATTTATCTACTTATAACGATTCATATATAGCCTCGATAGAGATACCTATGTATACACCCGATACCTTTCTCCATTTCCATCTAGGTATATATATCCATAATAGAAATAGCCCAGATCACCCTTTAGGATAAAGCTTCTGATTTTGGTTTGAATATTTCATATTCCATGTTTATTTATTTTGATTTATTTTCTTTAGTCTCTTAGTTATTTGGAAACCATTATAATTAGGTTTGAGAATTTGTTAGAGGTTTTAGTCCCAAGTGATCCTTCCTTTGATGTTTCATACAATTTAAGTAAATTTAGGGTCTTTAAGTAAAATTATGATACCTTTTCAATGCAAAGGTTTTTCTTAATTCATGTGATAATTTAAAAACAAACATTTAGTCCTCTAGTTAAATCACAAAGTAATCAAACATAATGTTAATATTTAATCAAATTTTTACCATATTTTCTAAATTTTCAATAATTTCATAGTGAATTTAAAAATTTTAGCCAATTGAATGTGACTTTATTTATTTCCTATAGATTTGGTAATGTTATCATAGTAAAAATTTTATTAGATTCACTTTTTGTGTCCCTAAAAACACTTATTGCTCTAGCACTACTGAAATCAAACTAATATATGAAAATAAATTAAAACATGAAAATAAACTAATATAATTTTAATCCACCCTAATCCTAAACTAATATGTTTGGAGGGTAAATTTGAAGACTTTTTATGAGACATTTGGAAACACCTCATAAAATCACTCTTTCACCTTTTATTATTCTCAACCTAGAAAACACATCTTTGTATTATTTCCATTAATCATTAAATTTATTAATTTCAAATTTAAAAATATCTAAAAGTATATATTTCACATGATGATACTTATCAAATATGAAATCAGCATAAACATTAGGCTTAGGTAAACATATCTATAGGTCATGCCAAATGAATTGAAACCCTTTTACATGGAATTATGTGATACTTGAATCAAAGGCAAAATGAATACCAATTATTAATGATTTGGTTCTACTATTAAATAATCTATATCCATCATATTTCATTAGTTCAATGTGTTTTCATTTTTGAATGTGTTTATCACATAAAACACCTTAAAAATATTGAATAAATCCATTTTCATATCATATTTAACATATGTTGAGATCAACACACCCTATTTTACTAAAAATGGTGACCCTATTAAATTTTTGGGTCATTCACCCTAGTACATAACTTACCATTTATTCCACATGATAAAAAACCCTTTGTGTGACTTTAAAATTTTAAAAATCATGTTAGTCGATGATAAATATTAATGGGTGCCTTATAAAATGTTTCATTAATCTCTAGTTCATTTGTTTTCTAACAATCTAATTTATTTAAAAGTGATCTTACAAGTGGTTAAAATTCAAAAAAACCAATTTTTGGTCCCTAAAATGAATTCAAAATTACTTAATTAAGGTTTTTGAATCATGGTATTACTTTGGCTATTTCAAAAATTGTATTTAATACTATGATGTACCTTGATTTTTAAGTTTTAGATTATCATCCAATTTAAATTTTATACATAAGGTTTATGGATATAGACTTGACCCTTTTAATTCATCATGAAATTTGTTAAATTTCACATTTTTGGCCTTTGTTTATAAACTCAATGCCAACTTAGCCTCAATTGACACATGATAGTGTCGTATACACTAGTCACTCAGCCATATAAATTTTGGGACTTAGTTGGATACATTTTATCCTTTGAAAATAGTATCAACATAGATACCCCATAAATTCATTCCATATGGAACTTAGTTGTGGCATTTCAAGTTCAAAATAATGTTACAAAAGTCATGTAGCCTCATGATCTAATGGAAGTTTTCCACTTGGTACTCAATTATGATGTTTCAAGGATCCTACTATTTTTTCAAGTGTCATGACCTAGTCACCCAATGGGAATGTACACTTGTAATTGAATCATTTCATTCCAAGCTACAAAGGAATTATAACCTAATAAGGGAATGCCACATGGTACACAGTCATATCTTTTCCATACCTAGGTTAATTTTGAGGGTCTTATAATAAAGTGATCCAATCATATCATGCCACTTGGCACTCAATCACACCCTTTACACCCCCACATATAAGGTGCAAAGTTAATTTTCAATAATATTATGATTGCATAAAAATATTATAGTTAGAAACGAGTCACTCAATCTTGGATAGTTGGATGCTACATGGAAGCCACCTATCAGCTAGAACCAATGGGTTGATGACATGTGGACCCCTTACCTCCTCATAATAACATGATCAAAGGAAACCATGAAACCTAGTGAAGAGAGATCCAATCAAAATATGACTTGTGGCTAATATTCATAGTATTTGGGTCCATTAAAGGTTTCATATAACAAATTTATGTGATAGCATGAGATAATGAGAGCATGCCACTTGGCAAGCTAGTAAAGGACCCAAGGCCAAATCAACCCAAACTAAAAGGGATCAACCCACGCAACATCAAGTAAGAGTGATCCAATTAGAATGTTACACTTGGAAGAACATCACATAATACACATGGATATCCCAATATTTGAAATAAAAGGTTGGATTACATGAAAAGGTGCCAAGTGTCAAGCACATGTCAAGTACGACACCTAGGTGGTGCATAGATATCCATAAAGTGTCAATTTTTGTTGAAAATTAATTGCTAATGGAGCTCATTTTTATGGTTATAAATCCAAGTCATCTCAAGATAAAATTCAAACCTGTAATGAAAGCCCACATGGACAAGATGAAAGTAGTGATTGTCTAATTTACAAAATTGAATTTTCAAAACCATTAGAAAAAAATTGAAGAGCCACCTAGGCTTTAAATCAAATCAAGTAAAAGATACTTTCCATTTATGACTCATATATTTCAATTCAAATTATTAAATTTAGATTTTAAAGGTTCTTATCTTGAGACATTACATTGACTTTCAATTATGATCTATTAAATAACTTTGAAATATTATGTGTTGTTTTTTAAAAACCCCTACAAATTTTTTTGCCATTAAATAAATACCTGATCTCATTTATCATAAAATTTGGGAACCATGGAAAATGAAGGAACATTTATAGCCACCAAGCTATAACAAGTTTCATTCTTTTATTCATATGGAATGAGCATCATCTTCTATAATATTAGTTTCAATTCTATTATATTGGCCACTGATTATAAGTAATAGAATGATTTATTTTGCCATGTAAAAATAATTTAGATAGATAAAGTGATGATGAGAAAGGATACAATTATGTAAAAGATAGTTAGACATCTTGAAACTCTAATCTATGTGATTAAAAAAGGTTGCATCTATTCTAGAGGTACTCCCCTACATGGGCTTAGTCTACTAAATTTCTATTCAATCTAGGTATGTTGACAATATGATTAAGTATTTTAATTTGGGTAATGACAATGATTTCATAGTTGAGCAACCCTTTTGGGCTTATTATGATCTACCCAAACTAAAGATTACTTACATTTAATAAACTTGTACCCAATGGCTCCATACACATAACATAAAATTTTTTTTGAGGGAATAGGAAGATAACAAGGGTATGTTCATATGCAAATCCAAGATTATCTAGATCCCCATCAACTAATTTTAGAAGGGGGTAAGAATGGGGATGTTCATGATTAGTAGGTTGCATGGGGTCAAGGACATAGGCCACATGGATGAGAAGTGGTTTATGCTTATATATATGATAATGTATGATGTTGAGACACCCCTTTTAGGAGAAATCATATCCCATAACTTGGTATCCTAAATTATGAAGGTCATGTCCAACTAGGGGATCATTTCTATATGATGTCCTACCTAGTGGATGCCATCTATGCTACCTAGAAGTTTCCCCAATTCACCAATTGAGATCCAAATCTAAAGTGGATTTTGCCTCATGTCTTCTCAAAGGTAAGAATATATAAATACAAATAAGAGATTAGGGTAATTATTTAACACTTGTACCCAATTGTATACAGGTCCATGCATGAGAGGCCCATGCTTAGGGTATCAGAATAAATTAGAAAAAAATCAACACCTTGGGAGCATACTAGTATTATATAGAATGCATAATTATAAGGGTAGTAGGAATAACTATATCCCACTTTAGGATGCCTACCATAGTTCCAAACAAGATGGTTGAAAAAGAGACTTCATTATAACTACTCATAGGGGTAGATGGATTATGAAATAATAAGAAAAGATGGATATTTCATCCTCAATTATCTAACATTGGCATGTTTAAGATTGAAAATTAGAACTCAATTATCTTTATTTCCAAATAAAGGCCCACCTTTGGTTTGGAAAGGGATGCCAATATAGAATGGGACCCTAAAAATTTAACTTTGAAACACTACATCAAACACATGGCATCCCTAAGCATCACCTACTATCATGAGCTTGAAGATGGAGACAATTTATATATCAATGTAGCTAATGACATGAAGGTGATGTAGAGACTAAAGGCTACCAATATCCCAAAATTAAAAGGGATGATTGGTGATGCAAGTTTTTATGAGGTTTTCAAACATGAGGATACCTAGGTAGGGTCATGTACCTTTGTAGTACATGCTAGTAGTAATAGGGAAGAAAGGCTAATTGACACTCAACTTAGTTAAAGGATATTTTAGGAATTTTATCCTACTTTGAAAAAGTGAAGAGCTAATACTAGGAAACACATTGAGAAAGCTTCTATTTGAAGATAAATATATGTCATCCCATCCTAGGTATAAAACATTTCTCTAATTAGGTAAGACCTTAAGTGGAGGTAGTGGTTACACCTACTCCAACACTAATAGCCTGTGCATTAGGGTTGCCTCCCTTACTCCTTTTCCAGAGAAGAGCTAGATATAAAAGGTCAAGAATGTATTTATATACCTCCTTCATTATTGTACAACCAAACCTTAGGTATATTTTATGAACCCCTAACTCTAGACCATATGAACTTCTTACCCTAAAATCCCTTCACCAGACCTGTAATTAGACTTACGACTATGCCAGTACCCAATATCAACCTTTTCATCATATCCTCTAATTATAGGGTCTCATTAATGGCTAATTTACCTCCAATTCTACCTAGGGAAATGCCCAAAATAGGTCCACAATTACCAAATAAGAGGCCCAATATTATCATCCACCAAGTTCCTTTATTCCAAACTACTACTTTAACTAGAACTAGTTCTTTTTCATCCTCAAGAATGACACTCCCCACTTCATCCCTTAGATCTACATTTATCCTAGTCACATCCATACTTATTTTTTAGACATCTATCTTCTATGGATTAACACTAGCAAAACCATTACCTCCATCTATGCAGCCTCTAAATGGTTCTTTGGACAAATCATTAATAAAACAAATATAGTTAACTACATTGGAAAACCAAGATTTGGTCATAGTGGACTCTTCATAGGTCACATTATAATTTGACAATACGATTAGATCAATGAATAGGTTAACCAAGATAAAGGTCACCCATCTAGACCAACCAATTGTGTATGAGTTAGAAGAGACCCTATTCAAGCTGACCAAGAAGAAGAGAGACATGCCTAGCCAATAGTAGCAGTATGAAGAGGACCCCCTCTCTGATTTAAATGAATATGGTGATGTATCTATTAAATTGATAAAAGGATTGAAATAAAGAGTAATTGGTTTGGAAAAGTAGTGCAAACAAGGTAGAATGGGTTATGGAGGAAATTTTTGATACATAAAATAGTTTGATCTAGTACAAATTAAAGGTGGATGGAATATAAAATAGGATTATCATGCTATAAGGTTAATATGGGGCATATAATAGTAATATAATCAACTTGATGAAATTTCTCAGAATGATAAAATTTGAAGATTTGAATTTGATCCCATTGGAGAACTTGAGCATTGGTTAGTCCTATATAATTAATACAAAAAAATCATTAAACTAGTGGATTGATGAAATGAGATCCCTAGGCTAGTATCTTACCCAATAAGATGATAGAGTCATAAATCTACTAAAGAAGGATGAGATCACACACATTTACAAAAATAATGGTTCAATTGTTATCAAGGATGCCTTCAGAGCCTAATTACAAAACTTCATTGTAAATTTTAGGAAACAAAAAATGGCTAAAGGAGTGAATTTTGTGTAGGAAATGGTAGACTTGGATACATCCACCAACCATAGGATAGAAAAAGTTATGAAAATCAATGAGGCTATAGGACCTCTCTTGAATAGGCATGATGTAATGGTAGGACTTACCATCAAATTGTTGAAAGAGCCTGTTATAAATCTAAAACTATTTTAAAGTGATTGTATTAGATGCCTTGAATCATGGAGAGGGAAAATAGACGCTGAGAAACAAGCATGTAACAAGCCATAGATGGTTACTATATAAGCTTGTTCCTTCTCTACCCCTTCTAAAACTTCTTATTCTATGGCCACACTAGGAAGTATTCCTTCTTTATCTATTGTAGGTTCACATTCATATTCTTCTATACTGGGAAATTAATTATCAACCATACTAGTAGGATCCTAGCCTATCACCTTGAGAGAGATAGCCATTTTTTAGATTCTTTTGATGAAAATCATGTCCTAATTCTATTGAATTCATAGTAAAATATTCCCCTATTTGAATAGGGAATATTCTCCAATTTTAGGACATTAGGGAATCTATCCACTGATACATGTCATATATATGGTTCTTTTATAACTTTCTTAGGCATTAGAAGTCTTATATATAGAGGTTTTCCTCCATTATTGTAATTTAGAATATAATTTTGTGAAATAAATGCAAAAATATAGAAAAATTTCTACAATTTTCCTATTATTTAGAATGCATCTTGTAAGTTTGTGTTTTTTACTATGTTAACAAAGTTTGTCTATGTATGTTGTGTTTCCTTCTACTCTAAAAAATGAATGCGCTGAAAGAAATTTGTTGTAGGTATCAATTTTAAAGCATAAATTTTAGACATATACATCCTATTTAACCTATAATCCCCACTAAATTTATGATAATCTAAGTCTAACACTAGGATCTCACAGGTTTTAGTTTTATTTTCACTATTATCATAAGCAACTAAGGATATTTTTTAGTCTTTGTTTTTTCAAATAAAACCTTCTTTTCTATTCTACCATGTTTCCCATTTTGAACCTTTTAACATGAATCACTTTGGATTAATGATCACTGTAAATGTTCACTTGTTTGTTTAAAGTTTGGGCATAAATTGGTAAAGTATCAAAATAATTTTACATAATAATGATACAAAGAAATGTTAGATAGATTATGCCACTATTGAATTCCTATTGTCCCTATAAAAAGTTTTAATTGTAGACTAAAGGTGGTGGCCACATGATCATTTCAAAAAAATTGAGTTAAGCCCTAAAGGTCTTATATTACCTACAATATAAACCAAGAAACATTATTCTACTATTCACATTATATCCTTGACATAAATATACATCAACAACATCACCTTCATCTTTGAAATTATCTTATTCAATAACCCAACATTCTATTAGGAATATAAAATGTAGAGAAATATTAATAAAATAATTACAAATAAAATGTAGAAAACATAATATAAGAGAGACATATATTTAATGTTGTTCACCCAATATGGGTTACATCCACACATAAATAGCCAGTTCTTCTCATATTCAGTCTAACAAAATGAAGGGATAAACCTACAATACATTCACTGCAATATCCTCTTCAATCACACATAGTGCATTACTATGATTATAATGCCCTCATATCAAAGGAGGGTTATATATTAGGGAAAAAATGCACAAACATAATATCTATTGTTATATCTATGACCTAATAGTGAATGGTCTAGATATATTATGAAATTACAATATTTTACAATGCATTTTTCTCAAAAATTTTGCATTGGGGGTACTTCTCCTAAACCCCTACTATTGGGATCCATGTAGGTCACCAACCCCCATAAATACCCATAGAAACCATAGTGGGGGGGGAAATGCCCCCACATACCCCATTAGAAATGAGTAATTCTAATAAGATTAGTCTCCACAATACAACAAATTCTACATCCATTAACATCTCATATCCTTGTTTGAATATGACAAAAAAATCATTATCAATACCCTATGATTTTATTTCCTCTTGATATACGTAGTTAGTGTTATTTATCATTCATCATTATTATTTGTTTTTATCTCATAATAAACATCTTTCTTTGATAGTTTTAACTCCATAATAACTCATTGATTACATTCCTTTTAAGTCATTGTTTCTTCCTCAATTGATTCTTCTTTTGTTTCTTGAAATTCCTTTATGTGAACTTATTTTAAATCATCTTAAAATTTAGAATACATTTTATCATAGAATTTTTTTTCTCAATAAACTTATGTTCATTACATTTATTTTTATCTATAACACATGTTCTAGTTAGTTTAAGCATAAGATCTAAATTTGTGTCATATTCAAAGTAAATATCAAAATTATTTTTTGAGATGGACTCAATATTATGAACACAAGAATAATTTTAATGATCGAGCATGGGAAAATTAGGATTTTTTTAGGAATAAGGAATTTTTGGTATGACATTTTTGAAGCATTAATAATTAATCAATGTTTTAGGGAAAATAATGCCATATGTAATGTGACATCCTTTGCAAAGCCAAATCTAAGGTCTTTATTGTAGATGTTTTCAAGAACATAGATATAATGGGATCTAAGGCCTTTATGTATATATTTAAAATTTCCAATTATTAGGGATAAAATTTATTAGAATTATATTATAGGTATATTTTAATTTGATGTTTAAATCCTTAATTGGCTAATTAGGTTGTCTTTTGAGTATGAGCAACTGATTCAACAAATCAAGAAGATCAATTAACTATCCAAAATTTAAAATAATGCATCTCATAATTCCTTCCAACCATAAATATAACAAATATTTAATTTTATAAATAAATCATAATAAAAAATGTATTATATACATGGAAATAAACTACATGATATGTACTTATGTTAAACATTTAATAATCCCAAAGCATTTTTGAAAACACAAACATGTTTTACAATAATTCGATCATTTTATAATTTGAGAATGTACTTGAGATCATTTTTTTAATTTTCATGTTGAATAATAGTAATGGTAATGGAAAATTAAACAATATAGTCCATGCTTATCTCTTTTTATTATTTTATTATTTTTTATTTTTATGGATTTTTTGCATATTTGATGAAAACTGAAATAAGGACACATTGGGAGAAAATGATCACAAAGTCTTTCCTTCTAGGGATGAAATAAAATATATTAATGTGTGTTTCATAAATAATAGTAAATGTAAATATTAAAGGAGGGACCACAAGAAAAACCAAAAATAAATTAAAGAGCATCCCTCCTTCTAGAGCCAAATAAAATTTGTTGATGTTATTTGTATGCATACTACAAACAATGGGTTTTCACTATCTCATTTTAGGACTATTGGTAAATTTTTTTTTGAGAAAAATATATAGGTATAAAAATTTAAGTTTAAACAAATGGTGGAATAGTAGAATGTGATCTATATCCCAATAATGGAAATTTATTTGAATTATAAAAATAACACCCAAATATCTAGATTTATAATTATTATATAATACAACAACCATATCTCAAAAAAAATTTAAAAACATGGAATTTCAGGGCATAAAAGAACCATCTTATGTAATCATTAAGTAAATACCTTGAAAATTAACTTAGGAAACTATCCAATTAAATTCAAACTAGTATTTAACCTAAATTAGTGACAACTGAGATCAATCCAAATATAGTAGAGACTTAATGAAAAATGTATGGGAAATATATCTCGTAACATTGGAAATAATATAATTAATTAAATTTTGTACAAAACACATCTAATCACATGTCAAAGCTTTAAATCAAATATTTTATATACAAAATAGTTATAATAACAATTAGCTCAATCTAATTTACTCAAAAACTAAATGATTGACTAATTACACAAATTAATCTTGTTTAATTTAAATTACTCATGAATCTATAAAATAATAGAAAGTTAAAAAAAATTAATGTACATCAAAATTTCTAAAATAGTTTTATACCTTGATTGATATTGATAGGATCTTTCTCTTATATAAAATTATTTAAAGGAAATGTTTATATAAAACCTTATGGTCATCGATTTATTCATGATATATCCATTTAATGTGATCATTTACTTAAAAATAATTAAATTTATATCTATCTAATAAAATTTAAAATAACTAATTCTCTAGATCTAAATTTAAAGTAAGCTATGTTAATCTCAGATAAAACTATGACTACCTAGAAGAAAGCTCTCCACTTTTAGGTCATTCAAGATTATCCAATTTATTTATTTAGGTTTATCTTGGTAATTATTAACCATGTAAAGCGTCAACATATTTCATATTACAACTAAAAATTTGTCTTTTATCTTATTGCACATTATATTTGTCATTTTGTTTAGATTTTATAGTTTTATAAAAATTATGTGATATATAATGAACAAATATGAAACTTGTGATGGTTTTATGGGTATTTATGGCTATAAATTTTTTTCTATATTTATTGAGTGAAATTAATATCTTTAATTGGTAATATCATGCATTTTAAAACTACATGTCTTTGTGTCATCATATTTTTCTTATAGCAGGAAATGACATGTCTACTCAATTGACTATAAATAATATAACTTGTTTTCATATTGTTCTAAATCACCCCTTTAAAAATTCCCATGATCTTTCCACCTAGACTTTTTAATGCCAAAGAAATGATATAATGGAAAGACACACAAAAAAATCCATTTTTTCTTTGAGAATGTATAATGTGCATCTAAATAAATGAATTACCCATTGTATAACCAATAATGTGACATAAAACACCTAATTAATACAATAAAATTGTGTTCCTAAATGACATGTATCATAAATTGAAAGTGGTCATATGGTCATTATGCAACTATGTTGGCCCTTCTTGATCTACTTGGCCTACAACCTACAAACAGGCCTAAAATTATCTCAAGTTAGGTGTCTAGTCCCATATCCCAAATTCACAAAAATAAAATTTTATTAATTTTATATGGGTTCAATTAACCCCTATATTGAACTATACTATCTAACTCTTTGTGGTGATTAAAATATTCTTCAGGTGAATCCATCCAATCATAGGGCTCAGTTCACAATTAATTCAGAAATCAAACTAAAATTTATATTTAAATAAAAATATCAATTAAATATCATATAGTCCCCACACAACATAAAAATGGTATAAAATATCCCAAATAACCCCTTTGAGAATCAAACACTCTATCTCAACAATTAGATCAATTCAACCTCAACCATCAAATTTGGTCAAAGATGAGTAAGATAGAAATCATTATGGAAATCAATAAATTAATAAAATTATACATTAAATTAAAATTTGATATTTTGGAAAGGAGGGAGGATGTGTTGGAGGATTACTTTTACATAGTCATCATTATTTTACTTCCTTAGAATTGTATGAGTACTTTTAATGGATTATTCAATATTTTGATCCTTTTTCTAATTATTTATTTTCTAAATACGTTTTTATGCATGTATACATGATTTTGTTTTACAATTACCCATATTTTTATATTAATTATAGATTTATTAGTCTCCTATGGTTTCTAAAATGGTATTGATTGACTCAAGCTCCTCCACAACCATTAATAAACACAAACAAGGTTAAAGGTAAAATTTAATGATTTTTTAGTTTTAAATTTTTATTTTTGCTTAGGCTAAAGGGGACAAAAAAATAATAGGGGTCCTATTTTAGGGCTCATTGGAGCCCATGAAATCTCACAAGGCCCCTAAATATCCTCTGCAGTAAAAAAAACACAAATTAGAAATAATAAATATTCAAGTCCCAAAAACATTTCCATAAAGAAGTGGACAGAAAAATTATTATGGGTCCCTTCTTTTTCCCTTGCCTCTAAAACATTGGATTTTCATATTGCATGTATAGAACATGTCTACTAGGTTGCAAAAAAGGTCTAAGGTGTCCCTAAACAAAAAGGGATAAAAATTGGAAAAATTTGATGTTATAGGTATAAAAAATGGTATTGTTTGGAAGAGAACAAGGAATGGATGCGGGTCCTTTTGTGGGTCATCCAACCTCTAGGCCTCAAATTCAATGAAATTGAAGGATAAAAAATTATTTGACTTGTTTAAATTAGTTTTGTTTTTATTTAGAACTACGCTACAAGTTAGTTTATAAAATGAAAGGATTGATATAATAATATTAAATTTTAATATTTTAATAATTAAAATTTCATGAAAATTAACTAGGTTATCATGTCTTTATTTTAAAGGATTGTGGTCAACACATGTTGAATTCATCCTTCCATTAACAAAGTGAATATTGAGGTTATCACCCAAACCTCCTCTAAAATTTAATCATGTGGTTTCACTACTTAAACTAAAATACTATCCCCTTAAGCCTTTCCACCATTTTTGCATAGTCACATGGGTAACTTCTAGCCTAAAACATGGATTACCTATGAGAAAGGGTGTGATTCCCTTCCAAAGGTCATGTGGGTCTATAAAAGTGCATTACACAGGACAAAAATTCAAAAATTCATAATTAGGGAAACACATTTTAAAAAAATTAAAAAACCAATGGTGTTGGGTCTTGATATGAGCCTAATTTATTATAAAATTGTTTCAAGAATGTAAATACCTTGATTTATGTGCTTAAAATTTGTATGAAGTTGGATTAATACCGTAAGGAGATTTAGAGTAGAAAATGTAAACTTTAATATAAATTCTCTTGTAAATCCAAAATTATGCCTTAAATATAACTAATTCTCTCATTTTATGTACCCTAAATTACGACAATAATTGACAAAAATTGGGATTATTTTAAAGGCATAAAAATTATTGGATTGCATTTATCCTTCATTAGCATCACCTTAATCAATAAATTTTTTATTTTTAGGAAAGATAAAACATTTTAATTTTATTCAAATGTAAAATTACATATATATGTATATATAAATGTATAATATAGAGTATACATTTTCATTTTGAACATATGCTAATCATTTAATTACTTTGAAACTTTGATACACTCACTAGGAAGACTATGCAAGTGCTAAAGAAGCATCACACTATTTCTAAATATTACAAAAATAATTAATTAAATCTTTAAATGATTTATAAATGAAATAAATACAATACCATGGATATCAAATGGCTGATATTATTTATTTACAAATAATTATAAAGTAAAGAAAAATTGTTCTACACAAGGACTTTAGACACAAAAACAAAACCAACTGAAGGAGGGGATTAACTCCCATAATTTTTCCATGATCAATATGTTTCCATAGGAAACCCCAAGCCTAATAATATTATATGTAGGCATCACCAAATTTTTTTTAAGCTAGACAAGGTTATAAAAGAAGGCTTTAATGGAAATAAGACTAGACAAGGGATGCTCACTAGGAAATGCATCTAAGAGGCTATAAGTTCAACTACATAAATAGGCTTCCATTCATCAAATACAAGATAAAAATAATTCAATAAAAACATTTGAATTATAAAATAACATAAGACATCCATACATATTTCCAACACAAACAGTCTCATTGAATGAGAAAAAGAATTATGGGAATTCCTCCTCATTTTTATACCATCTCTTGGGCATGGGAAGGCATCCACACCATCCACCTTAAGTAATAACATGTAGGAGGGAATGGATATCTTTGATCCAATTTAAAATAATAATATGTATAAATAAATAATTTAAGTTTATGGGAAGTTGATTCCACCACCACTTCTACTACATATGAGTACACCATAAACATATAAAATCACATAAATTTTTAGTAGCATAACTCTTCCAATTTAAGACTATAATATTAAATAAAAATACAAGAGTTTAGGAATTATATTACATAGATAATCTTGAGTGATAAACAATAATAACATAGTGGACATAGGCATAACTTTTGCAAAAAATGGTTCAAATAGTGTAGGCTAAGTGGACCTACACCTCTTTAAAAATGAGGAAAATCATAAGGGATAAACTTCTTAATTTGATAAAATAAGAAACATGAAAACAAAATATCACATGGAATCCTACCTTAGTTCCTTCTTGGATCTAATCAAAATCACTTCTTGTAATCTTTGGGCAATGGCTAAGGTCCTATTTTAAGCTATTCATCAAGCTCCTCCTCTTTTTCGTTCTCTTCTCCACTTCTAATTTTTTAAAATTTTAAATGAGCCACAATTTTTCTTGAATAAGGATTTACATCCCAACATAGGATCAACTACATTATCTACAATATAATGGGAAGATCCCTTCCCATCCTTTGGCTCATGTTAAAAACATCTTCTCTCTCCATAACTCTACTTACAAAACCATGTGGAAAATAAACAAGTACATATGTTAATAAATTAAATAACTATATCATGTTTTAAATAGAATAAAGCTTTCATCCAAGGTCCTATAAGTGTCTTATGAAAACTCTCCAACCTTCCTATTGGTCCCAGGTCAAAATATAAACATAAAATATCTAAAAACTACTTTAAGATAGTCTAAAAATTTTGCTCTTCCAATCCATCTAAGTTTTGAGTCAAAAGGGGGACACTTAAGTGGATAATAATATATTTTATGAATGAAATAAAACATTAAATATAACTCTTAAGGTTAGTAATTTAAAGGTATGAATAGTGTGCAAGGGGGGAATAGTGCTACATTGGTTAAGGAAATATAAAATTATGAATAGGTCCATACAAAGATAAAATGAGTCATCTAGATCATGGTAGGGCTAATTATACATTTCACCACTCTACTCATGATGTGATATTTCCTAGATAAGTCCTAGCTCCCTTGTTGGCCTCATGTGTCATCTACACAACATTACACACATAAAATTCCCTACTATAAATAGTTGAAGCTACATAGTATTAACAATACAATGATCTCAATCCATAAAAAATGCACACAACATATCTAAGGAATTAAATATTAATTTTAATAAATTAATACCAATCATATAAACATATGTATATCAAATTACATGATTAAGAACAATATATTTGGTGGTACATAATCAATATGTGTCATAATTAATTAAAAAATAAAATAATAAAATACTACATATAACTATCATATAATTATTTTTTCATAGTTAGAACATAACATCTCATGGAATATAAAATGTATCTCTTAATATAAAGGACTTCATAAAATATCATGTCTCAATCATAAATATATCATATATTAATTAGATGTGTGTAAAAAAAAAGTATAAAGGTGAGAACTATGAAAATAGGGTTCTCACATCCCTATCCCCTTATGAAAACTTATGATTGGAAGTTTTTTAGGGTCAAATTTTTTGTTTAAAGACTATTATAACAAACACTATGAATCTTACTAACTCATGTCAGTGGTCTCTCTAAGTTAATGATCACAAATCTCTAAAAATAAATCATACAGTGTAATATGATGCACTAAAATACCCATTATCACAACATAACCCATCTCTAACACTCTCTTATTTAAGATAAAATATGTGTTAATAATTAACATAATAATGAAGATAAAGATCCCACCATCATTATAACCTCTAAATAAGGAACGAGTGATACAATGTACCCTTAATTTCTCAACAAGTTAAGAAAAAAACTTAAACTTAATTTATCTACTAAAACCAATAAGATACTTCTCATTTAATACTCCCATACTTTCATAAGGTACAAGGTACACAAAAAGGCTCAATAATTTTTTCTTAATGTTGATAATATACCAATCCAATCAAGGAGTATAATAAATTATATAAACAACCAAACTCAATCCACATAGGAGAAAATAAATAAATGTTAGCCAACCTAATATAATCCAAAGAATAATAAAGGTGAAAAATGTATAAATAAACCAATTTAATCCAAAATGAATATAAAAATAAATTTAGGACCTCCATTGTTGGCAATATGATTGTCATTGATGTCAAAAGGGACATTATGAGCATGTCATTAATGTTAAAAGGGAGATTATGGATGTCATTGATGCTCAAGGCTGAGTATGGTGATGATAGGATGTGAAAGGCATCCTATTATAGGTAAAGGATGATTAGAGTGCTTATTTACATGAAATTAATTCATCTAGTTCCTCCTACTGTTCATCTATACATTTTGAGTCTATAGAGGAATTTTAGAAGAGCTAATTTACTGACATCACCATTACCATGTGTGGATGAATTTAGGGGATTTGGTCATACGGTTATGATCACATTAGTACCTAGTTATTATGCACCATATTTAAATCCATGATATGAAGTGAAAGTGAATATATGGGGATGCAAAGTTGGCTACTTAGACAAGAACTCACTAAGTTCCAAAAGTTAGCTAAATTTACAAAAGGGATAAATAGAGCCAAGTAAGCATGTTGATGAGGTCAAAATTCACACACATGGAGATGATAGGAAAAAAATTAAAATATGGGTAGGTCATATGATATATCATGAAAAAAGAGATGCATGAACAAAGTTACATTCCCAAGCATTTTGATAGTGTTTTCCGATAGTCAAATTTGTAGGTTACAAGAAAAATCTAAGAAGCCATTTTTATGATGTCATATCTTGTATGTATTTATTATTATAGAGAAAATTAATATATGCATGTAATCCCCTATGTAAGATAATATTATTCATTAAATTTTAGGTCATGCAACTAAGTGAAATAAGAGTTATGCAAGAACAAAATTGGCCTTCCAAGTAAGTTTTACGCATAGCTAGCTTTGTGGTAGATTAATTTGAGTGAGTAAATTAATAACATTATATCTTATACATGTGAAATATTTTATAATAAATGATCATATGGGTTTGTTCAGTATCATGCCTAGTTAATATGGTCCAAAGTTTAGAATAGGCAGATAAACTAAGCAAAATATATGAAGGTGCAAATTTAACCTTTCAAGCATAATTGAGATGGTCCCCATACTTAGTCAAATTTACACAAGTAAAATACCAAGCTAGTTGGAAGATCAATGGTTATCATTTAATTGTATATTGAATATCCAATGAAGCATAATAAAGTTAATTTGTCAAAGGGACCTTTGAGTAAATGTGATAGTAACAAGTGTCACAATCACAAAGCTTGCATAATAAATGTATGGAGTTGTTTGAAACCAATAAGTCAATGATCAATGCAAGAATTCCAAGTGTCCCAATAGAAGGAACTAAAAACAATGTATATAAGGCATTCATTAATACCATGTGTCACATTATTGAGAGCTAAGTAGAGATAATGATTGATCTTGTCATAAGATTTTAAGGTGATTAGGTGATTATGCAAGGAAATCTAGTAGAGAGAGTGGACTCAATGGTATAAGGTGATTAAGGTTTATTGACACAGTGGTGAGTTAAAGACCAAGAAAATTTGAGAAGATCTATGTATCATAAGCATTATAAAGACTCAAAAAGTAGTGAGATGGGATAAAGAGATCGATGTTTAATGCCAAGATAGAAGTAAAGATCATGCTACTTTGAAGATATAACAATGCAAAGGAGCTTGAATTAGGAAGCTCAATGGAAGCATTTTAAAGTTGAAAAATTAAATTCTAGAAGTGTACAAAGATTGGATGGTGCACATAAGCCTTTCAAAGATTGATTGAATGGATACAATTAAAAGATGAGAAAATTTAATATGGATCATCATATCATGTCAACAAACTTAAAATCAATGGTTGATATTTATAGATATGACCAGTCTAATGGTCAAGTATAGTAACATAAAAGAACTTACAATTAATATATATATTATAGTATAATTAATGAGATTGATTATTTTAATTAGTCAAATTTATGTAATAATCCATGTGCATAAAAATTAGAGTCCAAAAATTGCTATAAATAGTAATGGGACTAGAAATCATGGTATTGGAGCATGAGTTCACGATGCAAGAAACTTAAAATTCAAGAGATAATGAAATAAGTACAAAATAGAGCATGATGTGTTTTTAAACAAGTGTGAACACATAGAATATATGAAACCCTAGATCAATTATATATATGTATATATATACATATATATATATACATATATATGTATATATATGTATATGTATATATATATGTATATCTATATATATATATATATGTATGTCTATATATGTATATGTATATATATGTATGTATGTATGTATATATATATATATATACATACATGTGTGTGTGTGTGTGTGTGCATATAGACACACACACACATACATATATTTATATATGTCATCTAGTATATAGTAAATTTGATGGAGCTATTTTTATTTCCATTGAGTAGAGTCAAATTGAGAGAGAGGTAGAGAGTAAGTGATTGATGAAGTGTTTAAGATAGATAATTATAGAGACACAAAATTAGAGAGGTAGAGTGGAAGAGAAAAGAGATGAAGTGTAGATCATAAGTAGTTTTAGACTAGACCTATCCTAGAGAATAGATAATTGCATTCATTCATGAATATATATTTTAATTTAGAGTTTTAGGTCCATTATGGATTTGATAGGTTGGTTCCATCAAATAAGATGATTTAATGCTCAGATTAGGGAGTGGGTGCTTCCTTAGAGTTGGTGATCTTAAATCAGGAGATTGATGTCTCTTCAGGGTCAGTGCCCTTAAATGTGTAACTAAGAAATTTTTGAATTTGAGGCTAGATTAGAATAGTAGATTCTATCAGTTATTCTCACCATGGTTTTTACCATATTGGGTTTTCCATGTATACATATGGTGTCATGTGAATTTATGTATGTAATCTCTGCATATTTTTTAAATCTACATATGATTTTAATCTAATCTAAAGGTATTATAAAAGTACTTTGTTAATGAATATATTGATTCACCCGGCTCTTAGTAGACAGTTGTGTTCTAACAATTTTTATCAGAGAATAGGTTCTTTAAAAGATGCTTAATCAATTTAGGTAGATCTTGGACAGTGAACACAAATGGCTAGTCAATAAGGCACTTCATCAAACAATGTACCTCTCTTTAGTGGATCAAAATATGCATTTTGGAGCATAAGAGTGGAACCAAATTTATCCTTTTTATGGTTTAATATATGGATGTCTATGGTAATTGGATATACAACCCCTTTTATAACTCTTACTGATTAGGATACCAAAAAATCATATGAGTGTAATGTTAAGAATAAGAATGTTATTTTATGTGGCTTGCCTAATTCAAAGTTTGTCAAAGTAATGCATTGTAAAATTGCAAAAGATATCTAGATCAAATTGAAATGCATATATGAAGGTGATAAAAAGGTAAAGTAGGCCAAGTTACAAACATTCTAAGGCAAGTTTGAAATCCTTAAAATGAATGAAGAAGAGAAAATTGAAATATTCAATGCAATCAGAGGCCTTGGAGAAGAGATGAAAGAATCAGTCATTTTCAAAAAGGTCCTAAGATCTCTACCATCAATTTATGACTCTAAAAATATTTATAATAGAGGAAGTAGGAGATCAGGATAAACTCATTATTGATGATTTTCATGGAACATTCATAGCCTATGAGATGAGAATGGGAGAGACATATACTTTCAAGAGAGAAGATACATTCAAAGCATCCAAACTAGTGAAGGTAGAAGCACCTATATCTAGATCTAAGGATACTCATGAAGAAGAAGCCAACTTTTTTAGAATACTGAGAAGAGGGTTTGGAAAGTATAAAGGTAAGTTACCCTTTAAATGCATTGATTGTGGTAAATTGAGAAATTTTTCTACTAAATGCCATTGTAATAAGAAGGATAACTTTGAGTGAGAAGAAAATAGTAAAAAGGTGAAACCTCACTATTCCAAGAAGAACAAATTCTTTAAAAACAAGAAAGGCATATACAAAAATTAAGATAGTGATTCCATGGATGATAGTGATAGTTTTGATGATGATCATAACTATGATTTTATGGTTGAGGAAAAGAAATTCCTATTCATGATAATAGGATCAAATTATATGGATCAAGAAGAAGTTAAATACTTAGATGAATAATAAGTGGATCTATAGTGTGAACTCATCTATGCTTTAGAGGAAATTTACAAGCTAAGAAAAGTGATCTCAAAATAGAAGAAGTTTGGATAAAAGGAATTTGAGAAAATGGCCAAAAGTCTTGAGAAATTTGATTAGATGGTGGTTAGCCTAAAGACACAAGTTGAAGAGGATAAAATAATATAAGATGTATCCAAACTTGAACTACAATCTAAATCTAATGAATGCATAAAGTTAGAAGTAGAGATAGTGGCTTTAAGAAAAGATGTTAAGAAAGCTAGAGGATAACTAGACAAAATTATAAAGTTGAAAAGAGGATTAGATATTCTTGATGAATTGATCAACTCTCAAAATCCCTCAAAAGAGAGATCAAGTCTTGATTATGAAAAAGTAAAAATTTCCATAACTAGTACATCTTCTAACCTATATGACAACTTCAAAGAAAAAAGAAAATATGGAGAAAAGAAAGAGAAAGCTTGAAAGGGTACAAAAATAGACTCAAACATAGGTGATGTGAATAAAGTTGAAGGAGAAAAGAAGATTGAAAAAAAGAAGACAAATGTAGATGATGCATATGGATACATAAAAGTGAGAGACTTGAATAAGCCATAGTATAGAAGAGTTCCTCATACTGCACAAAGAAATGTTATGACTAGGTATTCCTCATATTTTGATTATTATTGTTATACCTATAATCAGTTTGGTCATAGGGATATTGATTGTAGAGTTGTACCTAAAAGGAAAAAAAAAATTATAAGTAGAAATTCATTTTATCCCTTGTTAGAAACAAATGTAATATGTTATAATTGTAAGATTTTTGGTCACATAGCTAAACATTATAAAATAAGACTTTTAAGACCAAAGGTATAAAGAAAAAATAAAATCATGCCTCCTAGTGTGAACAAAGGTTCACTAGTCTTTGAAAAAGAGGAAAATAATCCCAACAAGAAAACTAAGGATGTGTGGAAAGTAAATATTAATCTATTATTGATCAAACTACACTCTATGTACAGGAGCATAATTTATGGGTAATAGACAATGGATTATCAAATCATATGATTGGTGACAAGAGAATGCTCATTAAATTGAGAAAATGTAAGGAAGGATCTATTGGTTTGGTAGATAACACTATAGTAAAGATCAGAGGTAAAGAAACCTTGAACATAGATGGAAAACTACCTACACATAATATCCTTATGTTGAATGATTATAGCATAATATGCTAAGTGTCATCCAAATGTGTGATAATGGATATAAGGTCACATTTAATGTCGAAGGCTAAAAGTTACAGAAATCTAGAAGAATAGTTGTAGAAGGGAAAATAATTGAAAGTAATATCTATAATCTTGTTAAAGTGAATGGTAATAACTTATTGATAAGAAAGATTGATGAGAGTTAATTATGGCATAGAAGAATAGGTCATGTCAACTTTGATAGCCTAGTCAAAGTGATCTCAAATAAGTGTGTTAGACACATGCCCAAGATAATTAAACCTACAGACACTACTTACAAAGAATGTCAACTAGGTAAGTAGATAAAGGTAATATTGAAAACAAAGGAATATGCAACTATAAAGCCTCTAGATTTAGTTCATACTGATCTTTATGGTCCTACTAAGATAAGAGGATATAAATAAGAGAGATACTTCATTCCATTTTTACACGATTACTAAAGAATGACATGGGTAACCTTTTTAAAGGACAAGTTACATGCAATAGAGATATTTAAGATCTTTATCGACATGGTAGAGAATGAGATTACAAAAAAAATCAAATGCTTAAGATCTGATAAAGGTGGACAATTCACCTCAAATTAGTTCATAGAGTATTATGAGAAGCATGTGATTAAAAGGCATTAATCTACAACAAGAACTCCATAATAGAATGGAGCTATTGAAATAAAGAACATGACAATCAAGGAGATGACCAAAAAAATGCTAAAAGAGGCCAAGTTACCTGATGGATATTGGAGAGAAGTATTCCAAATAATAGTATATATCTTGGATATAGTTTAACTAAGGGTAAATAGTGACAAAACATAATATGAACTATTGTATGGAAAACTTGATTCTATTAAGTACTTTACAGTGTTTGGAAGCAAAATGATACATCAGAAGAACGAAGGATAAACTAGAAATCTTTGAGTCAAGATTTGGTAAAGGAATATTTCTTGGTTATTTCACCCAAAGCAAAGAATACATATGATACAATAAAAGGCTACACAATATTTTTGAGAGCATCAATTTCAAGGATGAATAAGTCATGAAAAATGTTGAACGTGATGAAGAAATCTATAATGAGGAATTAGATTCTAAAGAGGAAGTAGATAATGAAGAGTGTGAGGAAGAAAATGAAAATACACCTCCAAGATTTGTTCAAAAATATCATCCTACAGAGCAGATAATTAGTAATAAGAATGAAGGAGTTTAGACAAGGAGAAGAATTGCAATAAATAAGGAGCAACTAAGTTTTTCTCTAATGTCTAAAATTGATCTGAAGAGCTATGTTGAAGCTAATAAGTATGGTAATTGGATAAAACCCATGAAATAAGAACTAAGACAAATTGAAAAGAAATAAACTTGGTACTTCGTTCCAAAACCTTCAAACAAGAATGTGATAGGTACAATGTGGGTCTTTAGGAACAAGTTTAATGAAGATGGAGTTTTTTATAAGAAATAAAGAAAGATTGGTATGCAAAGGATATGCACAAGTTGAGGTCATATATTTTGATGAAACTTTTTCTCTAGTTTCTATATTGGAAGCTATAATAATCTTTCTATTATTTTTTATTTACAAGAAATTAAAATTATATCAAATAGATGTCACGTCTAATTTCTTGAATGGAAACCTAGAAGTGGAAGTCTATATTGAACAATGAGAATGTTTTTTGCTATCAAAAGAAGAAGATTTTGTTTATATATTGGATAAATTTTTGTATGGTTTGAAACAAGCACTTAGAGCATGGTAATTAAGATTGGACCAATACCTACAATAATAAGGTTTTATCAAAGGATGTGTAGTTAATAATCTATAATTAAAACCAAAAGGTGATCATATGTTGATTGTTGTTGTTTATTTAGATAACATCATCTTTGGTGGTATAAATAACAAAATGTGAAAATAATTTACTACACAAATGCAAAGTGAGTTTGAGATGTCTATGCTTGGATAAATTTCTTTCATCCTTGGTCTATAGATAACACAAACTGATGAAGGGATATTTATATCCCAAACTAAGTATGCTAAGTAAATGCTTAAGAAGTTTGGAATGGAAGACACAAAGATAGTTTGTACTCCCATGATAACTAGATGTAAGTTGATCAAAGAGGATAAGTCCCTTGATGAAAATTAGACTATGTACATATGAATGATATGTAGTTTTCTATACCTAACTATAGAAAGACCTAATATCATGTAAACAGTGTGCATGGTTTTAAGATTTCAAGCTGCTCGTAAAGACTCACATGTTAATGCAGTGAAAATGATCTTTATATATATCAAGAGCACAACTGAATATGGGCTATGGTATCTTAAAAGTGAATATTTCACTTTGACATCATATACAGATGTTGATTGGGTAAGAAGTGTGGATGATATAAGAATCACGAGTGGTGGTGCATTTTTTCATAGAGATAGACTTATTTCATGGTTGAGCAAAAATCAAGAGTTAATTACTCTTTCAAAAATAAAATAAGAGTATGTAGCAGCAATGGCATGTTTCATTCAAGTCTTATGGATGAAGAAAACTCTAAAAGACATCAAGGTAGTGTAAAATTCACCTAGCTCTATTCATTGTGATAATTCAAGTGTTATTAATATATAAAAGAATCTAGTGATGCATTTTAGAACCAATCACATATCAATAAAGTATCACTTATTAATAAAGAGGTTTGTAGATCAAGAGGTCACAATGGAGTATGTGTCAACTCAAGATCAAATTATAGACATATTCACCAAACCTCTTCCCAAGATATAATTTGAGTATTTGAGATAAAAGTTGGGAGTGGTGTCTCCTACATCACATCACTAGATCTTAGTGATAGGGCATGTGTCTAGGGGGTCTCATAGAATATTTTCTATTCCCTAGAAGAAGAGAGAAAAGGTAACTCAAGTATGAATACTTTTACAAAGTTCTAATGAGTTGATGGTTATAGATTCTTTGCCAAACTCCTTTATTTGATAAAGGGGGATAAACATTTGAATAAATAACTAGAAACAATCCCTTTTCCATTGATGTCAAAGGGGGAGAAAAAGAGTAAATGCTCTCTACAAAATATTGGAGAAAAATTGAAATGTCAAAAAAGAAGTAGAGCAAGTGTCTAAGTTGAGTATTCGACAAATGTGCCATTACTTAATCAGGAACAATTTTGGTATGAATAGATTTAATTCATACTCATTAGAAGCCAATACAAGCAATGTTGAGAAGGAGTAGACTATTATAAGATTAGAGAATTTAGTTTTACATCAATGACGAAGGGGGAGATTATTGGCAATATGATTTTCATTGATGATAAAATTAAATTTATGAGAATGACATTGATGTCAAAAGGGTGATTATGGATGTCATTGATGCTTAGGGTTGAGTATGATGATTTAAGGATATACAAGGCATCATATCATAGGTCAAGGATGATTGGAGTGATTATTGGCATGAGTGAAATTCATCTGACTCCTCATATTGTTCATCTAGAAATTTTGAGTCTATAGAGGAATATTTGAAGAGGCAATTTTACACTATCACCATTGCCACGTGTAGATGTGTCTAGGGGAGTTGGTGATATGGTTTTGATCACATTAGTCCTTAATTGTTATGTGCCAAATTTAAAGCCATGAGATGAAGTGAAATTGAATATATGGGGATGTAAAGATGGCTACTTGGATAATAATTCAATAAGATCCAACATAACCAAATTTGTAAAAGGGCTAAACAGAGCCAAGTAAGTATGTTGATGAGGTTAGAAATCACACACATAGAGATGTTAGGATAAAATGATCATATGGGTTTGTTTATTTTTGTGCCTAGTTTCTCTTGACGTAATTTGACATTTAGTAAATTTGGGTTAACCCCTACTATTTTTAACTTTTGAAGAAGGTTTCATTGTTTGATGGGGTCTCATATTGTCATACATATCTTACTTATTCTTCATCTAGCTTTGGTCTAATCTCACCCTCCTTTTACTAGGTTAGCCAACCTTGTTCAAACCTATTAATTTTAGTCAAAGTGTAAAATTATGTTTAATAGTTCCTAATATGGTCCTTGGCATGTTCTAAAGTGTTTTTAAGTCATGAATTCATCATGTGGAAAGAAGGTCATTTGGCCACTTTTATAGCCTATTAATTTACTTGTACAAATTTTTGAGATGGTAAATTTGTCACAAAGGTGAATTTCAACATGGAATAGGTTAGGATCATGTCAGGAGCAGTCAGATGTTAGCTAGGAGTTAGTTATGTGCAAAAAATGGGAGTTTTTCCTTGTTTTTAGGACCTCTTGGGATTTTTTATAGATTCTTTGAACTCATCTTTAGATAAAAATGTGGATGGAGTGACTATTTACCTCCCCACACTCTTTTCCATGCTTTTTTCAAAGGAGAATGCAAAAAAATTCCATTTTCAACTTCTTTTCCTCCATTTTCTCTTGGAAAGTAAAGAAGTGCCAACTTTAAGTAGTTGGCATGGGTCATACAGGAGGAGTTGGGAAGAATGATTTTGGGGTTGGGGGTGGATATTAATATAAGTTCAATTTATTTTAATAATAATAAATTTCAATTTGGTACATCCTCCTTCATGAACAATTGCTAAAATTCCATGCATCTTTTTATGTATGTGTATCCATGAGGGGACTCCTTTTGAGCATATTTTAGATTCTCTTGTTTAGTTTTGATGGGTTTAATGTTTTCACATGTTTATAAATACTCTCCATAGGTTATACATTCTCCATTTGGATTTGGAAGTCTCATGAAGTCAAGAAACCTCTTAGGTTTCTCTTTGCTTACAATCTACTCTTTTGCATCCACATTTATTCCAAGTGCCTTGAATGGAGGTTTTCTATGTGAAGTGAAGAATTTGGACGTGTTTTATATGTTTTGAGTTATAAAATTTCATTTCATGAATCAAGAAGGAACCTTAATTCCTAAACTATGCACCTTGTCCAACTTTTCCTTCACTACCTATTACAGTTGAATGCACACCTACACGAGGGCTTAAACAAGGTGCTAAGATGCTCTAAAGAGTGACAAAGCATGGAATGAGACCTATTTATAACAATTTAATATTGAAAATTACATGTAAAACTTGTGTGAAGTGATATAATTTCAAATAATTCATGAAGAACTCTCCTAGGAGTGAAGGCCGAGTTTAGTGTCTCAGTCCCTAAAATGGCCAAACAGAGGGCAGGGAGCTTTTTTGGATCAATTTAAACATGGTGTTAATGTTTCTTAAAACATATAACCTAGTAAATAATTTTTTATCCACCATATAAAATGTCCTTTCAAAATTTTAATGAGGATGGAATAGTGGACGATGATGTTTGAAGACTACAAAGGTGCCATGAAAAACACTGAATACACTCAGAAACATCTACAGGCTTGAGATAAATAGTTGGCATTTTTTCCATAAAAATTGAATATTAGGAATTTTAACATATATATATGGTCCTAAATTATTCTAATTATTCACAAATATCCTATAGGATGATAAAAAAAATATGCTACATCATGTTTGTAGCCTCCCATGCTCATACTCTATCCGTATAGGGGTAGTAAATATGCACCTACAGTTGAGTTTGAAATAAATCATCTAAACATGGTGTTTGAATGATTTTTTAGAATTTTTTAATGTTAATATAGTAAAATATTTATGCTAATGTACTTATAATCTTTCAATATTTCCTTCATGCTTCAAGATCAAGGTCTAAGTGAAAATCAACACCTACAGTCCTATGTATGACTATGTTAGATAGTGAGTTGGTTTAATATACTTTAAGGTTTTTTAACCCATTTTTTATGATTAAAAGGTAAATATTATGATATATTTTTATCAATCCAATAATTTAAGGCCTTTAAAATCATAAACAAGCTCAAATAGGTTATAACAACCTATAGTTAGCGTGTCAATGAGAGGACTATCTCAGTCAAGGAGGGAAGACACTGTTTGAGTTATAAGAGGGCATATGAGTAAGTTAAAAATAAATTACACATGTTACGACAACATATGTGAGTTTATTAATGTATTAACACTATTTTCATAAGATAAGTATCCCTAGTAACCTATATCAGGCCTAGAAGGCATGAAACTTAGTCAAATAGGATATATAGGCAGTGAGTTCAAGGTAGGTTTCCTTTGTGCCAAAAGATATTATATTGATAAATTTTGGATTATGAAAATGAAAATAAAATTTATGTATCTCATGTAAAAACTGAATAAAAAGTTAAAAAGGGTGTAAAAATCCAAATTAACCTAGAAACAAGGTTTTTAAGTTGTCTCAGTCAAAGCATGAAGCTCAGTCCTAACCATATACATATGATGGAAGAGTACATGAAGAGTAAAGGGCCTCAATAAATAATTTTAAACTATGTCATGATACATAATTAAAATATATCTTATTAGGATATGGAATATGGATTAAAGGAACCTTTTCAAAGACTAAACTTAGTTTTATACCCTGCCTGCCTTCACAATCTGCTTGGTTTAAAGCATGCCTTCGAAATATGTGAAGTTTGCTGATGAAATATTTTATTTCAGGGATAAAATTGTTATAGAGTACCATTGGGTTCAATTAAGATGATAAAATAATTATTTTTTCAATTATAATATGGGAAGTACCCCCTATTTTGTCTCTGATACGAGGTATTTTTCCCCTTGTATAGACCCTACCACTCCATGGAAATAGGTGAAATAGTTGACCAAAAGGCAAAGGGAAATCAAAGTATGATTTTTATAACTATAAAATTCCTAGGGAGACATAAGAAATCAACATATAAGGTTTGGGACTAGCATGTTGATCTAACCAAGAAGGTTTGTAGTCATCAGGGTAAGGAAAGGAATAGTTCTAGTCTCAAATGAAGGGTCACTTTCATTTTGGGCATTAGGAAACCATCTCAATGAGTAGGGTCATCTTCATATAGGTATTTAGGAAGTTTTTAAACCATCACCTTTCAGGGGAATCCATTTGAGAGCCATATTGAGTTTAAGGTGTATGTAGGCTCATTAGCAAGGTATAGGCCTTGTCTCAAAATAGGGGTCATTTCCATTTTTAACTCTTTGTGAGATATTATAGTGATTTTATAATGTTATTTTGATGTATAAATAGGTGTTTCAACATTTTTTTTTCATATAAATTCTTAAAAAATCCATTTTTGGCTTAGGAAGCAATCAGACCCTATAAATTATGCAAAAATGGCTTGAATGGTCATCTTAGAATGCTTGTATATTTCATGTGCCTTTGCATGGGACCCTGACGAATTTGGAAAAGTTATAGAGGGACCTTGAGAATAAATTAATGTAATTTTTAGAGGATTCCAATGTCAAACCTTTATAAATAAAGGTTAAGACTAGAATTCACTCAAAACAAATTCTCCTCACAAACCTAATTAGAAAGATGAACCAATTTGTGAGTCTAGATGTAGGAGAAAGGGCATGAAACCACATTGATGATGTAGATGACTCTTGAAATATTCTCCACATGAGACTTATTTGTATGGAACTTTATGTAATAAGGCAAAATAGGGATCTTTTTTACCATTTATTTGTGTTTTTTAAGTGTGAGAAGAATTTAAAGAGACCTAATCACCTTTGGGAGGAAATTTAAGATGTATTTTAAGTCCTCATGATAATTTTAGTAGGTTTATAATATAAGAAGTCTATATTATATCCCTTTCCTTTAAGACAATCTAGTAGGTAGATAGTGGACACATAGGATAAAATGGTGAATGTTCAATTAGAAGGCCTTTTAAGGCAAATTTATTAAAACTAATGATCCAAACACCTTTGAAAAGTGGAATCCCCCATTTTTCATTTATCAAATTGAAAAATTGGAAGGTTTTATATTCCAACTGGGTGAGGTGCATGGGGAGAGCTCATTTGAGGACTATTTTGGATTATTGTACATGGCTAGAATGATAGGGGTGATCAAGAACATCTCTAATGCATGTGAAGGGTTCTTAGTAACCTATATCACTTAAATCCATCATTAGACCTGATTAGTTGTATGGATAAGGTATTTTTGGAAGGCTAATCATGAGGTGTAATTTTTTATGTAAGAGAAGGAGTTTTTTAACCACTTTCTAGGTCTTGGATGATTGTACATGACATTTGTAACTCTTGTGGTTGCATGGCTTTCCCCATCTCTCTCTCACATATACATGTAACTAATATTTCTAGTTGTGTCAATTTTTTCTATGACTTTTGGTCCCCCATCTCTTTCTCTTCTTACATCTTCTACAAATTGAACCTTCTTGTCTATTATATGAATCTCTCTATCTAGGTATGGTGAAGCCCTACAAAATTTTTGCATTGAGATAATAAAGACAAGTGTTATACCTCATTAAAATATTTCACTAAGTGTACACAATGGATGCTAATCTTGTGCAAGTGTAAGTTCTATTTACATTCACATGTTACTCTCCTTAGTACCTTGTGTTTTTGTAATCTCTCTTTTATAGGTCAAAAGAAGTGTCAAGGTATGTTATAGGTGTAGTGAGTAGGCTATTCAATAGAGTGTCTAAAAATTCTAATTGTCTAGTTCTTCCTAACCTATGTTATCTCCAAGACCCCATGTTGAATCATTTATTTGAGAGGGAAGATTGACATTGGATGAAGTGAATGTGCAACTTATCCTTAGTTCCAAGTGCATGATAAATGTATGAGTAGAGAAAATATTTTAGTGTATCACATCCTATAGAATATATTTAACTTCATTCTATCCCTATCCCTTTTCATCCCCAAGTGTTAGTCGTAGGATATGAGCTTTATTGATGCATTAAGGGTAGCTATCCCCTAATCTAGAGATCCACATCCTAATAGGAATACCCATAGCCTTGAGCTAGTTCCATTATCTCACTTTAATAAGGTGAATATTGTCCCATATCCTCATTGGGTAAAATTTCATGTGACAATACTTTTTGGCATGCTCTATGGGAGTCTTGTTCTAAGATATTGAGGATTTTTGGTGTTCTTCTCAAGATAATAGCCTTTTGAGGCAATTAACTAAGCACCAATGGTGACTCCAAGTACATATCTACTAGCTGAGTAGTCCAAGTATACCTATTGAAAGTTGTTTTCTTGGTTCATGTTATTTTTTTGAGTACTTTATGGAGAATTATGAGTTTTAGATTATCTTAAGACAAGTTGAGGAGACATATCCTTCTTTGCCTCTTCCCCTTCAATATGAGCAAGTTCTTCGCCATCTTGTCATGATCCCCATCAAGCATATGTTACCTATGATAAACCTTATCAAGGTTGTGATCCATATATCCCACCTATCTCCTCTTTAAGACATTCCATTTATATTTTCAAAAGGACTCTCATTGGTTATCAGGACTACATGTTAGAGCTTGACACTAGGTATGGTTGTGGTCAGGTCATCCCTAGTATTTGTGTCAGGAGTGTGAGGGATGATTTAGAAAAAGTCAAAAGAGAATGGATTATTATAGATAAATCTAGTTGGTTATGTATTTATAATGAGATGGTTGATATTTGTGGCTTGATTTTCCATCTAGAGGAGAGATTGAGAGCTCATGAACCAACTCAATCTTAGCAGCCCAAAAATACCCCAAGTCTTTAAAGCACTCCCCAAATTTTCCCTTATTTTAGGTAAATCCAAGAGAGATTCCAAAATAAGGAGGAAACCATGGTGGAGCAAGGTAAATTTCTTGGAGGATATGGTGAAGAATAAATATTGAGTTTTAAAGCTCACCTTGAAAGAGAGATTAAATTGACCAATCATATTTTTAGACAATCCACCATGGCAGTAGAAAGTGAAATCTCTAAGCCTACTTATCTAAATTTCAATGAATTTTACATTCCAAATCAAAATCCAAGTTTCCTATAAATATAATTCACCCATTCATTATCCTCTCAACCCCATGAAAACATCCTTGATCCTACCTTCTGAAGATGAAAAGAGTTGGTGGTAGCTTGTGAAGAAAGGAACAAATCATGCTTAGGTGGAGAAGTTGTTAGGGAAGAGAGAATTGAAACCATTAAACTACCTCCCACCCCTCCTCAATAAGACATTTAACCCATCTTTCCACACCTTATAACTTATCAAGGTTGCCCTCCCAATGTTGAGAATTACATTGCTACTTGGGAATCCCCTTTGGCCAAGCTTCCTATTTTTGAAGTGCCTAATTTTAATATTACTAAGAGGGAGGATGAGATTGAAATATCAAATTGGATTTAATATTAATAATGGTTAAATACTATTAAAGAGAGGTTAGGTTTTAAATATGAGGAAGAAGATCCTCCTTGTGTTGGAAAAGAAGCCTTGAAAGAAGTTTTCTTGGACTTCAAATAAGAAGAGGAAATAGTCTCTTTTGTTTCTCCTTTTAATGATGTATACCATTCAAAGGATGATGATATATGGTAGATATTTGATATCATATTCAATGAATTTGAATCCCTCAATGAGCCTATGATCCTTTAGAGCTGGCTAGCCATGAAAAGCAAGATGTGTCTCAAAAGAACATGTGGTAGATTTATATGCAAATATTCCAAGAGTATGAGGAATATGAGAAGAATAAGCTCCTAAAAAAAATATTAAGATGTGGGAGATTAGGTACATGCTGAATATCATCATAATAAATATGGTATAGATCATGATGGAGCAATCTATGATGATCTTAGGCCTTCTAAAGGTCACTTAGAGCTTGTTTCTACATCCATCTATGAAACTACATCCAACAATTTCAAAGAAAAATGTGAAAAAGAATCACTTCTAAATGGTTATGATATAATGATCCTTGAAAATTTTGAAGAGTTTGTGACTATGGAAAAGGATGATGAGGTCCTTTCAGGAGATATAAAATTGAAACAACTTATCCCATCCATGGTAAATCAGTCATGAGGAGACAAGAGGACAACAATATGAAGAATAATTTCAAGTTCAAGAAGACTTCATATACTTTTGAGACCTACGTGAAATGACTTCATGCATTGACATGTCAAATCAAGGAGATAAAAGAAATCATGAATCATCTTATACCACATTCAAGAGGAAGCATGCTTGGCATCCTCACTCATCTAGTGAGGAAGGAGACCTAAGGTACTTCCATTTTTATCTAATAAGGGAGGTATGATCAAGATTAATGTACATATTTTTTTAATTTTAGTTGTGTCTTGTTTTCCCTAAGTGCTTAGTAGCAAAAGTGTGCCCTTATTTTGTGTTGTTGGGTCTTCTATGTGTTGTTATTTCCTTTTGTTTATTTTGAGGTAAGTTAACTATCTTATTGGTCTTTTCAAGGTCTTGTCTTACTATTCCTAAGTGCATTCTCACTCCCTTTCCCAATGGATATGTTAAGGTTACCAGTCATTAACATAGGCAAGCATGTTACCCTTATGAGTTGCCAAAAGTGTTAACTAAATTTGACCTTTGGTCAAACTGGGTTAACCCCTAGTATTTTAAACTTTTGAATAAGGTTTCCATGTCTAACAGGATCTCATATTGTCCTACATATCTTAATTATCCTTCATCTATCTTTGGTCTAATCTCACCCTCCTTGTACTAGGTTAGTCAACAAAATTCAACCTTGGTCAAACCTAGTAAATCTTAGTCAAAGTGCCAAATTGTATTTAATAGGTCCTAATATGGTTCTTGGCATGTTCTAAAGTGTTTTAAAGTCGTGAATTTATCATGTTCTAGGTTTCATGTTGAAAGAAGGTCATTTGGCCACTTTTCTAGCCTATTAATTGACTTATATGGACTTTTACAAAGGGAAATTTGTCACAAAGGTGAGTTTAAATGTGGAAGATGTTAGGATCATGTCAGGAGTAGTTAGATGTTAGCTAGGAGTTAGTTATGTACAAAAAATGGGAGTTTATCCTTGTTTTTAGGGCCTTTTAGGCATTTGTATAGATTATTTGAACTTCTCTTTAGATAAAAACATGGGTGGAGTGACTATTAACCTCCCCACACTATTTTCCATGCTTGGTATTCAAGGAGAATTAAAAAAATTCCATCTACAACTTTTTTCCTCCATTTTTTCTTAGAAAGCAAAGAAGGGCCAACTTCAAGAACTTGGCATTGGCCGTATAGGAGGAGTTGGGAGTACTTATTCTAGGGGTGGATATTAATCTTATTGAACTTCATTTTCATAACAATAACTTACAATTTGGTGTCCCCTCCATGAACAATTTCTAACACTCCAAATAGACTTTTATGCATGTGTATCCATGAGGGGTCTCCTTTTGAGCTTGTTTCATATTCTCTTCCTTGGTTTTGATAGTTTTAATGTTTTAAAATGTTTATAAATACCTATCCATAGGTTTTACATTCTCATTTTTCTCTTGAAGTCTCATGAAGTCAAGAAACCTCCTAGGTTTCTCTTTGCTTACAATCTACTATTTTACATCCACGTTTATTTCAAGTGCCTTAAATGGAGGTTTTATATATCAAGGTGAATAATTTAGACATGTTCCAGATGTTTTAAGTTATAAAAGTTCATTTTATGAATCAATAAGGAACCTTGAGTCCTAAAATATGCATCTTGTCCACCTTTTCCTTCACTACCTATTACAATTATATGCAAGCCTATAAGAGGGCTTAAACATGGGGATGAGATGCTCTAAGGAGTGACAAACAATGTAATGATACACACACACACACACACACACACACACACACACACACACACACACACACACACACACACACACACACACACACACACACACACACACACATATATAACCCTTTAATATTAAAAATGGCATGGAAAACATGTGTGAGTGATATAATGGTGAACAAGTTAGGAAGAACCCTCCAGGAGTGAAGATTGAGTTTACTGTCATAGTCCCTAAAATGGCCAAATAGAGGACAAGAAGCTTTTTTATGTCAATTTGAAACATGGTTTTAATGATTTATAAGACATATAACATGGTCAATCATGTTTTATATACCATATAAAATTTACTTGAAAAATTTTAAGGAGGATGGAATAGTGGAGGATTATGTTTGAAGACTCCAAAGGTGACATGAAAAACACTAAATACCCTCAGAGACATCTATAGGCCTAAGATCAACAATTGGCATTTTTTCTATCAAAATTGAATATTAGGAATTTTCCCATATATATGGTCCTAAATTATTATAATGGTTCAAAAATATCCTATAGGATAATAAAAAAAGATGATACATTATGTGTGTAGCCTCCCATGTTCATACTCTACCCGTACATGGGCAATAAATATGCACCTATAGTTGAGTTTGAAATCAATCTTATAAACATGATGTTTAAATTATATTTTATAATTTTTCAAGGTTAATATATTAAATTATTTATTCTAATGGTATTTCAAGATTTCAACATGGACTTCATGCTTTAAGATCAAAGTCTTAGTGAAAATCAACACCTACAGTCCTATGTATGATTGTGTTAGACAATGAATTGGTTTAATATAATTTAAGGTTGTTTAAACCATCCATGATAAATAAAAGGTAAATAATATGATATTTTTTTATAAATAAAATAATGGAATGCCTTTCAAAATCATAAATAACCTTAAATATGTTATAACCTGCAAGCAGGGTGTCGATGAGAGGACTCTCTCAGTCAAGGAAAGAAGATATTATTTAAGTTATAGGAGGGAATATGAGTAAGTTCCAAATATATTACACATGGTATGACACCATATATTAATTTATTAATGTATGAATGCTATGATCATAACAAAATTATCCCTAGTAACCTACAAAAGGCCTATAAGGCAAGAAACTCAGTCAAACATTATATACAGGCAGTGAGTTCAAGGTAGGTTTCCTCTGTACCAAAAGAGATTGTATTGATAAATTTTGGCTTAAAAAAACAAAAATTTCATTCAGGGATCTCATGGAAAAACTTAATACATAGTGAACAAATGTGGACAAAGCCAAATTAACCTACAAATAGTGTTTTCAAGTTATCTCAGTTAAAGCATGAAGCTCAGTCATAACTATATGCATATGATAGAAGAGTAAATGAACAGTAAAGGGCCTAAATTAAGAATGGGAAAATATTTCATGATCCATAATTAAAATATATCTCATTAAGATATGTAATATTTATGAAAGGAACCTTTTCAAAGACTAAACTCAGTCTTATACCTTACCTACCTTCACAAGTTGCTTAGTTCAAAGTCTACCTTGGAAATATGTGAAGTTTTCTGATAAAATATTGGATTTTAGGGATAAAATTTTTAAAGGGTACCATTATTGGTCAATTAAAATTATAAAATAATTAATTTTTCAAATATAATAGGTAAATTTCCCACTATTTTGTCTAAGACAAGGGGCATGTTTCCCCTTGCATAGACCCCATCACTCCATAGAAATAAGTGAAATAAGTGACCAAAAGGAAAAGTGAACTCAAAATATGATTTTTATATATGTAAAATTCCTTGGGAGACATTATGAATCAACCTATTAGGTCTGGGACTAAGTAGGATACTCTAACCAAGAAGGTTTTCAATCATCAGGGTAACGAAAAGAATAGGCCTAGTCTTAAATGAAGGGTCATTTTTTGTTTGGGCCTTAGGAAAAAGTATAAATTACTTGGGTAACATTAATACAGGTTTTTAGGAAGTTTTTAAAACATAAACTTATATGGGAATCCATTTGAGAACCATATTGAGTTTAAGGTGTAAGCATGCTCATTATCAAGGTATAGGCCATGTCTCAAAATATGAGTTATTTCCATTTTTATCTCTTGGTGTGCTATTATAGTGATTTTATAATGTTATTAGGAGTTATAAATATGTTTTTCAACCTTTTTTTTAATATTAGGTCTTCAAGAAGCCATTTTTTCTTAGGAAGTAGTTAGACCCTATAAATTATGCAAAAATAGCTCAAATGGTCATCTTGAAATGCTAATATCTTTCATGAGCCTTTGCATGGGACCCTGAGGCATTTGGAGAAGTTATAAAGGGTACTTTAGGAAACCTTATTTGAATTTTTAGATAATTTTAATTTAAAACATTTATGAATAAAGGTTAAGACTAGAATTCACTCAAAACCCTTGCAAACTCTCATCACAGACCTAATTGGAAAAATGAATCAATTTGATCATCCAAATGTAGGGTAAAGAACATGAAACCACTTGGATGATTTATATTACTCTCCATATATTATCCACATGTGACTTAGGTTTATAGAACTATACAAAATAGGGTAAAACAAGTCTCTTTTTGACCTTTTTATGTGTTTTATAGGTGTGTGAAGACTTTCAAGAGACATAATCACCTTTGGGAAGAATTTTATGAATATTATAAGTCCTAATGATCATTTTATTAGGTTCATAATCTCATAAGTCTATCTGTTATCCCTTTCCTTTCAGCTTGTCTAATAAGCAGATAATAGACACTTAGCAAAAAATGGTGAATCTTTAATTGGATGACCTTTTAAGGCCAATTTATGGAAACTAATGGTATGGACACATTTTTAAATTAGAATCTCCATTATTAACATATTATTTTGTAAAATTATAATGTTTTGGATGCCAAGTGGGAGAGGCGCATGGAGAGAGCTCATTTTGGGACTATCTTGGATGATTATACATGGCTAGAATAATAGGGATGATCAAGAACCTCTCTAATGCATGTGAAGGATTATTAGTAACCCAAATCAGTCAAATAAATCATTAGACCTAATAAATTTCAAGGATAAGGTAGTTTTGGAAGGCTAATCATGAGGGGTAGTTTTTTGTGTAAGGGAAGGAGTTTATTAACCACTTTATAGGTATTGGATGATTGGATATGACATTTGTAACTCTTATAGATGCATAAATCACCAAATATATCTCATATAAATAAGCAACTAATATTTTTAGGTTTTAAAAGTGTCTCTATGACTTTTATACTCCCCTCTCTCTCTTTACTCACATGTTTTATAGAATGAGCATTCTTGGCTTTTGTATGAATCTATCTACCTGGGTATGGCAAAGCCATACCAAAATTTTGTCTTGAGATAATAAGTACAAGTGTTTTATCTCATTCAAATATTTCACTAAGTGTACATAATGGATGTTTGTCTTGTGTAATTGTAAGTTCTATTTACCTTCACATGCTACCCTCCTTGGTACCTTGTGTGTTTATAATCTCTCTTTTACATGTTAACAAGAAGTGTCAAAGTAAATTGTAGGTGTAGTGAGTAGGATACTAAATAAAGTGTCTTAGAATTCATATTGTCTAGTTCCTCTTAGCCTATGCTATCTCCAAGACCCCATATTGAATAATTGATGTGAGAGGGAAGATTTAAATTGGGTGAAGTGTATGTGAAACTTGTCCTTAGTTCTAAGTGCATGCTAAAGGTATGAGTAAAGAAAATATTTTGGTGTATCACCTCCTATAGACTAGGTTTAATTTCATGTTATCCCTATCCCTTTTCATTCCCAAGTGTTAGTCGTAGGCTATGAGATTTAGTGATGCATCAAGGGGAGCTAGCCCCTATTATAGAGATCCACCTCCTAATAGGGATACCCAAAACCTTGAGTTGGTTCCATTGTCTCACTTGAAGGAAGAGAGGATTTTCCCATCTCCTCATTTGGTGTAATTTCATATGATAATAGTTTATATTTACTATATCTTAGGTCACATGATGTAGTGTGACAAAAGATATTCATGAGCAAAGTTGGCCACCTAGGCATTTTGATAGTGTGTTCCCACACATAGTCAAATATTTAGATTGTAAGGAAAAGCTAAGAATGAATTTTTATGATGTCATATATTTAATGCATGAAGGACTTAAGAACAAATGGATATACGAATGGTATCCCCTATGTAAGAGGATCTTATGCACTAAATTGTAAGTCATATAACTAAGTGTGACAACAGTTATGCAAGAAAAAATTTGGCCTTCCAAGCAAGTTTTAGACATAGATAGATCTATGGTAGATTAATCTAAGTGAGAATATTAATAGATTTATATCTCACATGTATGAGATCTTCAATAATAAATGAGAATATGGTTTTATTTATTGTTATGCCTAGTTGATATGGTCTAAATTTTAGAATAGGTAGATTAGCAAAGTAAAAGATATGAAGGTGTAAATTTAGCCTTCCAGGCATAATTGAGATGGTACCCATACTTAATTAAATCTACATAGGGTAATGTTTGAGATAGTTGGAAAATAAATGGTTAGAAATTAATGATACATTAAATATCTAATAAATCATATCAATGTCAATTTGTTAAAGGGACCTCTAAGTAAATGTCCTAGTAACAAGTGTCACAATCATGGAGATTACACCATAAATCTATTGTGTGGTTTAAAGTTAATAAGCCAATGATAAATGCAATAATTCCAAGTGTCTCAATAGATATAATTGAAAATAATGTGAAAAAGGCACATGCTAATCCCAAGTGCCACATTCTTGAGAGCTAAGTAGAGATAATGATTAATCTTGTCAGAATATATGATGATCAGAATGTAATCTTGCAAATGAGATCTAATGAACTAAGTGGAGTCAATGGTATAAAGTTCTTGAGGTTTACCAACATAGTGATGAGTTAAAGACCAATAAATTTTTAGAAGATCGATAGAGTGTAAGCTTTCTAAAAAATTAGGAATCAACGAGATGGAATAAAGATCTCAACATTTAATGTTAAGAAAAAAGTAAAGATCATGCTAGTTTGAAGATATAATGACACGTGGGAGCTGGGATTAGGAATATCAATAGACATGTTTTAAATTTGAATAGTTAAAGTCTAGAAGCATACAAATATAGAATGAATTATGTAAGCCTATCAGATATTGATCAAACATACATGATTTAAAGATGATTGAATTCAATATAGATCATTAGATCATGGAAACAAACTTAATATCAATGGTCAATATTTAAAGATATGATTAGTTTAATGGTCAAGGGTAGGAAAATGTAAGAACTTATAGTTAGGCCATATACTCTTATATAGATAATGAGATTGATTAGTATAATTAATCAAATCTATGTAATAATATATGCGAATCAAAACTAGAGTCCAATAAATACTATAAATAGTAATGAGACTATAAATCATGGTGGTGGAGCATGATTTAAAGACATGGGAGACTTGCAATTCAAGAGATATTGAATTGAGTCCATTATGAGTGTGATATGTTTGTAAACAATTGTAAACACATAGAAGATATAAAACCTAGATTAATTTTTTATATATGTCATCTAGTATATAAGAAAATATGCTTGAGCTATTGCTATTACCATTAAGTAGATTCAAAATGAGAGAGAGGTAGAGAGAAAGAGATTGATGAAGTGTGTTAGATAGATAAATATAGAGACACAAAAGTAGAGTGGAAGAGAAAAAAGATGAAGTGCAGAGCATGAGAAGTTAAAAAGTAGAACTATAATAGACAACAGAGAATTGGATTCATTTCTGAATCTATATTATAATCTAGAGTTTTAGCTCCATTATATATTTGATAGGTTGGTGCTATCATATAAGGTAAGTTGGTGCTTAGATTAGGGAGTGGGTACTTCCTTATATTTTATTCTCTTAAATTATGGGATTAGTGTCTCCTTAGGGTTGATTCCCTTAAATGTGTAAAAAATGAGTTTTTTACTATGATGTTGGATTAGAACAATAGATTCTAGGAACTATTCTCACTGTGTTTTTTCCCATATTGATTTTTACATGTATACATATGGTGTCATATGAATTTTTGTGTGTGTTAACTCTGCATATTTTTTTTAATCTTCATATTATTTCTAATCTATTCTAAAATGTATTAGAAAATGAATAATTTAATCAATATAATGATTTACACCCACTCTTAGTAGATAATTGTGTTCCAACATCCATAGATCAATAAAGATTTGAAATAATAAGTTGTTAAACAACATTTAAACCCATATCAAAGAAAATCATAAAAATATGATTCCTATAAAATTATAAATCCAAATCAATAAGTAAAATAAATTCAATATTTCCACATCACATGGTAAAAGTTTAGAAGTTTAAATATAAATAATTCCAAAAGGTGTGGTTCTAAAGACCACAAATGGGGATTAGGGAGATATCATATCAACAAATAGAAACATGAATATTTAATAACCTTTCACAAAATGAATAAAAAATCTCGACTCCAAGTTTTCAAAACCACTACACACACAAAACTATGAGTAGTAAATAACATAATACATTTCCAAAAATAAGAGTAAAAAATGATTGAACCATATGGAGGCATAAAACCACTTCATTTATACAATTTATACATCCAAAATGATATAAAATATACCATATTTTGAATACCAAGAAATGTATTCAAAATGACACTAATGAAATAAGTCCCTGATCAAAAGGAGCACCATGTTAACATAATTAAAGATATAATGCACTCAATGGACTTATAATGATTCCATTGAATGATGAGATATTATTAATTCATCTCAATGATATCCAAGTGCTAACCATAACCTCTTCCAAAACTAAGGTAACACATGGAATACCAATCCATTAACTAGCTCTTAACACAAAGGAAGTCACCAATAAAACAATCTACATTCCTATATATAAGGAGGATGCCCACCATTCAATGGTGGTTCCAATCCTTGAGTGGTATTTTTAGATCCCCTCCCATATAATTAATGTATATAAGATATAAAATTCCATCTATAGTTTCACACTTTTCTAGGGGATAAGCATAACATGTTTTCATAACAAAAAACACAAGTGACCCTTAGTGACTTTTCTTACCAAGAAAAATGGTCTAACCATCACCAAGGATGATTGATATTAGGTGAGTGATAAGGTTCTAGGAATAAATTATACATGAACTAATGAACAATGCAAGGTACTCACTTACCCAACATGGTATCCAAAAATCACTCTCAAGGTACTTATTCAAACCATCCATAGAAACTCTAGAAGGTATAGGTGTTCCTATGGACATGTGATCCTACCAAAAACCCCTAACTCAAAAGGGTGATTTAAAATACATCCCAAATTCTAATTTTAATGTTTCATATCCATTATAGGGTGTCATAACTCTTTCTCCTTAGATCCAATATGAAATTATATGTTGAAATCATTACATGCAACTCATATCATACAACCTTGTTAATAAGGGAAAAACCCATCATATAATGAGTCAGTGTATAAATGGTACTCCTAAATGACTAAGAATATGACACCACTATGTAATGCATACTCTATGAAAATAATTTATCAATAATCAAGCATGTGAAAAAACTAAAATAATCATCAGTTTATACTCAAAGATGACCTAAACTCTATAATCCAAGCATGGGTGTGTTTTGGTTAAGGAAATAAGACACTACAATCCACAATACAATCATCCAAAATGGTGCTACGTGCAACTATATTTTACATGTGATTTTACAATAGGTATTATCACAAGGATGTGATGGACAAATCAAAATTATAAGATTCACCTCAAATGTTTGACACTGATAAAAGTTTAAATATCATAATCAATACTACAATTCATACTCTAGGAAACTAATATATAATATACCAAATTAAAATTATACTCTTATCATGATCATGTATAATAATAATGAGGATTTACATATAATTAGGGTTATTACTACATATATCTCTAAAAGAGACTCATTTAACTTCATTGTTATCAAGACTCATAGGCAACCCACCCGATTGGGTGCCACCATAATATAATGAAAAATTATCTAAGAGTAATTTAATTCCTTATTATTAAAGAACTAAAACTATTATGTATACATAAATCCACTCATTATGATCCAAAATTAGGAAGGTATAATATAAATTCATAAAAATGAGGAAAACCAAATAACATTCCTATCGAGGAACCTTATTAACAAGATCACCTCTGAACCAGCATTGGTTTGAAAAGGGTGTTATTTAAATAGGTAATCCAATAAATGAGGTCATAAATTAAGGTATTTTTTAATGGTAAATATTAGTAGTCATTCTTTTTTAATTCATGAATATTTTAGTTTTAAAAATTAACATTTCGCTATTTTATGGAGTGGTGTGTAACATGGATTCAGCTAAATTATTTGTGTGTAATTTAGTTTTATAGGTCAAATTGCCTATAGTTTAAAATAAAATCATACATATAACTATATTTCACCACTCTATCGAACATCAATATGAGCTTATTCACCATTATATGTAAAAAAAACATCCACACATATACTCATAATGGCAACTTTTGGTAGTAGGAAAGGGATGAAGGGAGTGTCTATAAGTTTTATGTATAGTTGCATACCCATATAGATTATATACCCTATTATTATTCATTGGTCTATTCACCTTCTCACATAAACACCATCTATTAAATTTCAATAGGTTTTTTAAACACGTACTTACAGATTTGCGGAAAAAACCCCAAGTTAATTTTTATATGGGCCACTAAAATTTACCCTAGATTGTTGACCACAACATTTGGATGTCCACATAAAAAACATATTTTTAGACCTTGTGTATTGAGTATATGTTTAATATATATAATAATACCATTAACATATTTAAAATTTTAACTAAGTTGATGATCACACCTAATTGGTGCCAAAATTCCTCAAAGACCTATATGTTATTCTCTAACCAACATTATTGTCTAGATACAATAGATAATCTCTCTAATGTGTGGCTAAAATAACCATATATCACTACCAAAAGGAGGCAAAATACTTTATACACAAGGATAGGTCAAAACAAAATGACCCATATGAGGTTACTTATTAAGGCCATTTATGTGGTATCATCAATCCTTCACACAAGGTGATGATTAGGTCTAAAAACACTCACATGTACATAGATAAGGTTGAAGTGGAAACTCATGTGTAACACCATGCATCTCTTTGTCTGTTACATGAACCATATATGTCTCTAAGTATATGTAAGCATTCATGATCCACAAGTACAATCCTTTTAGTATAAGGAGAGAATATGTGTTACATCTTCCTAGAATGAGTCACAAGACAAGAGTTAGAAACTAATAACAAAGGGGATTAATTCAATACTACATCTAGATCCATTTTAATCACATCACTCAAGGTGAATGAGACATCAAGAAACTCTCTCTCATACTACACTTGAGTGGTGAGGTAATTTTTGATAGAAATGGGGTCACTAAATCTATAAAGTCCTATCTAGACCCTAAACTTACAAACCACTCTACTATCTAGTAGAGATCAATATCCATAGTCTTAAGAACCCATATCAACTTATCAAACAAATCATCTAAGAAGTCCTCTAAGAAAAGATATGAATTTAAATGGTTATATAAAATTCACATTAACCTGTCACATAGGAACTCTCTTGAGAGATAATAATTACTTTTCCTTCATGGCTATATGACTTCCCAATACTTAAATGGAGCCTTTTTCTAAACCTTCATCAAAATGTATTTATTCGACTAGATGGGTGAATGTCCAACAATCCTAACATGGGTCTTTCATGCATGGATACATATTTTAGAAGTAAGAATTTATTACTTGGCCAAAGATTCCATAGTCTAAGGGACTCTTCATATGTACTATTATCACCTCTTCAAAGAGGTTTATCAACAAAAATTTTCATGCATTGCTTCACTATAAAACTAGTACCAAATAATAATCCTGAAATCTCTTATTTTTTTAAAAAATGTTTTGATACCAAAATTTCATGCTTGAAAACTCACATAATGGAAACACACATTAGACAAACCATGCTTTTTTGATAATGTATAATGCAAATGCCACAAATATGTATTTTCAAATGGCTATAAAAAAGTGTGGTATGATATGCATAACTCAGCTAAACAAACTCACTTGAATAAATAACATGGATTACAAAGCATGATTGGTCATATAATTGTTATGAAACTATGTTGGCCACACCTTTTATAGATGGCCTACAAGATATAGGAAAGACTATAAATATATAAGTTTTCCCAACATGCCCTATAACCCTAAGGCCAAAAAACTACATTTAATTAAATCAAGGTGGGTTCAAGCAAGTTGTAGGTTTAACTATAATATCTAATGCTGCTAAAAATCATCTTTAGGTGAATCTACCTAATCAGAGGGTTTATTTCATACTTAAGTTTTAAATAAAACTAAATTCAATTAATTCAAAGTCAAGGAAGGAGATAAAATAAATATCATAGTCTCATATGACCTTAAAGGGGTCTAGAATATCTAAAATAAACCCCTTAATAATGAAACACTACATCTCAACCATTAGTTTTATTGAACCTTGACTATCAATTTTAATCGAAGGTGAGGAAACCATATAAATACTTATGGAATTAAAAAGGGCTTAAAATTATAAATTAAGTCACAATTTCCTATTTTTGTAAGGAGGGAGGAGGTGTTGGAGGATGACTTTTCCATAGTCATCCCTCCTTTCCTTCCTCAACCCTTAATGATTGCCACTAATGGACTCTAAGATTTTGATCCTTTTTATATATATTTTTAAAAAATATGTTTCAATATATGTATACATTGTTTGGTTTTATAGATACCCATATTTATTTATAGGTTCTAGGATGTCTAAGTCTCCTTTTATTTCCAAAATGATCTTAGAAGCTTCAAGTTCTTCTGTATCCTTTTATGGCCGCCATCAAGGTTAAATTTAAAATTTTAGAAAATTTTTAGTTTCATATTTATGATTTTATCCTAGGCTGAATTTGACACAAAAGATAACATGAATCTCATTTTTGGTCACCCATTTTGGGACTTCCAAGAGCCCTTGATAGCCGACAAGGTCCCCAAACAACCCACTTAGCCAAAAAAAAGTAGAAAATGGAAACTATGAATATTCAGGTCCTAAAACCACTTCTATGTGGATGGGGATTACAAAATTAGTGTGTACCTTTTGTTTTCCTCAAATCTGAACCACTAATTCTATATAATTGTGGGTAAAAAATAAGTGTACCAGGTTGTAAAAGAGATATAAGGCATCCCTCAAGAGAAGGGGTTAAAACTAAAAAAATGTGTATTTATAGGCTTGAAAATTTATATTGTGTATCAAAGAACAAGAAATGGAGGGGTTTTGATTTTGGTTTCATCCCACATATTTTCCACTAGGTTAATACAATCTAAGGATAAAAAATGGGTCTACTTATTTCAATTAGTTTTGGTTATATTTAGAACTAGGTTGCATGTTAATTTATAAAATAAAAGGTTTAATATAATAATGTTAAATTTGAATATATTAATAATTAAAATTAGTGAAAATTATCCATCTTAGTATGGTGCTAGTCTAAAGTGTGGTGGTCAACACATGTTGACCATCCCATTCCATTAACAAAGTGGATGGTGGGATTACCACCCAAACCACAACTAAACTTTATTCATGCGGTTTAATTGTTTTTAATTTAAAACTATGGTTTCACAACTTTATAAAAAACACTATCCCCTTAGTAATTTCTACCATTGTTGTGTAGTCACATTAGTGATTTACATCCTAACACAATGATACTCTATTTGAAATGGTACAATCTCCTTCCAAATGGCCTGTGGGTTTAGGAAAGTTCCCTATAGAGGGCATTTTTTCAAAAATTTATAACTTACGAGCCACATCTCAAAAAAATATGAAACTAGTGGTTTTTAGTCCCAATTTTATCCAATATTATAGAATTATTTTAGGCACCTAACTACCATGTTTTAACTAATTAAAATTTGTAAGAGGTTTGATTAATTTAAAAATTGGGTGTAAGGAGATTCAGAGTATAAACTTTATTTTATTTTATAAATTCACTAATAAACCTATAAATTATGCCTTGAATTTATTGAATTCTATTATTTTTCATATTCTATAGTACAATAAGAATTGGGATAAATTGGTGTCCTTTTAAATGCATAAATATTTTATAAATGCAACTAGCCTTCCTTCAAATTACCTAATTAATTAATTTTATATTTTTAGGAAAGAGAAAACATTTTATTTTTAGTAAACTATATAATTATATAGATATACATATTCAATACAAATAATTCAATTTGAGTTTGAACATAAGACAATAATTTTATTAATTTTATAAATTGATACACTCACTAAAAAGAATATGCAAGTTTTAAGGAAGCATCAAACTATTTACAAATAATACTATGACTTTTATTCTAATATGTACATGTTTTAGAACTAAAATAAGTATAATAACATGGCTCTAAAATGGCCAATATAATTTATTTACAAATAATTATAAAGTATTGAACAAATTAGTCTTCACAAGGACTCCACACACAACCACAAGGCCAACTGAAGGAGGGGGATCACGTCCAATATTTTTTCCATCATCATGTTGTTTCCCTAGGCACCTACAAGCCTAATAATCCTAGCTCTAAGCATCACAAAATCATGGTTTAAGGCATAAAAACTAATAAAAGGAGGTATATATGGAAACAAGACTAGACAAGGTATGTTCATTAAGAAATAAATGTAGGATGATTTGTGTTTACCTACAAAAATAGGATTACATTCCTCCAAATGTGACTAAAATTAAATAGAAACACCATTTAAATTAAAAAATAACACAAGGCATGCATACATGTTTATAACACAAATAGGATCGTAGTGATATGTACATAGCCACTATATAATCACACACACACTTTATTTTTTATAATGTGTACATCTCACATTTATCATTAAATCATACACAATCAATTTACCAAATTTTGATGATAACCTTACACACAATCCCTATGCCTGATAATATACTTCCATAAAATATTCACTTGAAATTATAGACTACACAATTTATATTGTGTAACCCCATGGTATTCATGGGCATATGCCCATAGACTCAAAAACTCCTTTATGTCCCATATTAGTATAACCATGTGTCATCCTATCCCAATATCAAGATTTAAAATGTGTTCTAATAGTTTTTAGCTTTCAATAAAGAATCATAATATTAGGAATCATTGAATATATCATAGACATTAAATATTTAGACCATTACCAACTACCACATTTGATAAGAGATTAGTGCATTTATCAAGATCATCTTTGGTATCTATATAGTAGATTATAACTACTCATGTATTATACATGTAAGATAGTGTAACATATACATTTATCAATAGAAATAACAAAAACTTAGTTAAAAACACAAATATATCAATGCCATACACACAGTTGTAACATAATTAACCTATTTTATGCATCTACCCTATATACACACATTATAGACATTATATTATGTATTCCCTATTCTTTGATTTATGATTATAAGTTGCATTTTTTTCAAGTAAAACTTTTGCACCATTGAATGCGTGTTTTATTTTTCTATCTATATAATCTCTATGCATTCACTCTACACAACCAAACTTAGTTTTCCACACACACTCAATCTTAGGCCCCATGGTGTGGATTATTAATATCAGAGCTAACTTGAGGATTTGTCTTAGAGATATGCTTTATTATTTTCTATTCCTATAACCATGTGAGTTAAATGAGAGAGTGACATTTTAAAATTTAGGTATATTTTAGAAATTTCACAAAGACATCATATAAAAAGTGACATGGTTGATGCACAATACCAACCTAAGGTAGCCCTAAAAGTTTAAAGGATCATTTACACTAAAATAAAGGCATGAAACACTAAAATTTTCAATCAATTATATAATTTAAGGATGTATCTTAACCTAAGATCTTCCTAACCATCTCAATATTATGCTCCATAATAGTTTCAATGATGAACACCTTTCAAAATAAAATTAAATATTAGCACCCATCTATTCGAAGGAAATATCAATTCTAAAGTAGTAGATTCCTAGATTTAAAAAATTAAGGTGTACTTATCAAGCAACTACTTCACCAATTCTGATAATATCACATTCATCATATTAAATATGTTCATTATAATTATTCACTAGTGGGATACCTTCAATGCATAATACTCACATGATTGAATTATAATTGAATCATGGAATACTTTTGCTAATGTACTGAAGGAGGAATACTAACCTTTTCATCACTTTTAATATGACTACATCAAGTTACAAAATTATGCTAGTGTAAGGATCAGTTAGTGGAAAATTACACTAACATATTTCATGATTACTCTACATGCCTAAAAGAGAACTTGAGCAAAAAATATAGGGTGTTATAATACATCAATATAATATCACCTTATATCCATGAAAATATAAAGTTATTAACTTCTGATAGCTTGGGGTAATGATATAAAAACATTATCAAGATCTAATCCAAGGAAAAGATGAATTAGTGTACCACCTCTTCATGTAACATAGTTCATAAGGCTTAACCCTCGTACAAATCCACATTGTATCCCCTTATGCAAACTAATTTTTATTTTTACAAAAATGAGTAACATTATAAGTTGTGAAATAATCTAAGGTTACTACACCCTCTAATTTAGACAAAGGTAATAATAATTTTAATTATAAGTGGTGCAATCACCATCACTCATCCACCCATGATAACTCTAAATGTCATATGAAATAGTCTTTTCTCTCAAAATGTGCATCAAGACCCATACCAATGGATAATAATGATCTAGATGACTCTTGTCTAAGTACTAACACCATTGCATTAACATCTTTGAATAATTTGATCATCTCTTCCAAACTAAATTTAGGTGAAGGGCCAATCTCTCCACATCATCATTAACAATGGTAGTCAGAAGATCATTGTGAAATTAATAGCTCAATGCCTTAGTATTACCACTACTACACACCCTAATCCATATTCTTTGCGGTGGTATTTTAGCCTTTAGGACTTAGTGTATATAAATACTATGTTGTTAAATATTTAAGTATAGTAAATCAAGATAGAAATATGTAGTAAATATAGCCACTAATTCGTTATAGGATTAACTAAATTTGACCTTTCTAAAAATAAAAATAAATAATGTAAACGAGAACTCAACTAGAAAAAAATGAGATAAATGATCCAGATACTACAACCTAAGGTGGAGGTTGGTATGAGTATTTAAAACATGATCTAGGTGTTAAATCCCTCATGGATAGTATCACCCTAATTGGAAATTAACACCATGTGGTGCTAATGACCTTAATTTGGTGGTAGTGTTCTTTGTGTAGGATTGTCCTAAGATTCTAGCTATACCTATGTCTAGATCTATAAAGCTTATTCCTACATGAATGAGTTATAAAACATTTTAGATGCCCTATTTTGACTAATTTTATGAGAAAAAACCTAATCCTTCATGTTTCTAAGGCATCCAATTGATACATCCATAAATGTGTGTTTGTTATTGGGGTAGGTTGGACATCCTAAACACTTAATTATGATGAGAGTTGCCTAAATACCAATACTTTTAAGAGGGATCAAGCTTGATATAGTTATCCCCACTTAAGTTTTGGTGATAGTGTAAGTTAATCTAGTATGATGGTTGACTTGAGTGATTTAAATATGTTTGAGACTATAAATCTGAGCATTCTAAGCTCAGTAATATTGTAGATGGTAGTATGTAGAAGTAGGGCATAATTTATATTGATAACCTTAATTTTGGAAACTTGAGTTGATTAAGCATATTTAATTTGCATATGATTTCCATAAAATTTTTATAGGGTTAGAAGTCAAGTATATATACTATTCTGGTGCTTATACAAGTGCTGAAAGATGTCTAGGATGACCCTAGGAGGTCTAAAATTTTAAAAGTTATTTGTTTGTGAAAAAAGAAAGGAAATGATAGTAGCACCAATATTGGGATAGTATATCCCCTAATAAGTATAAAATTTGAAAATATATTCATTTGTGAAAAAGGAGGGAAAGGAGAAAAAACCAATATTAAGACACTATAACCATGTGATGTTATTGTCCCTATTATGGAACTAGTGTGAAGGTGGTAGAGTATGAGGCACAAAGGGATAGGATTTAATAATGAGGGTCTTTGACTAATTTAGGGATGAATAAGGATGTATGTACCCTACACAAAGGTTGGATAAGTTTAAAAATAGGTCCTAAGATAGGTCTAGGGCTAAAGTATGGATTGGTGGTTTCAATTGTCACTCTTAACACTCAAATTTCACTTTTAGGTGATTATAGTTACCCCGACCCCCTTATTCTATAAATGCAAAAAAGTAAAATGACTAATATAAAGGAAAAGTAAGCATACCTAGACTTATCGAAGAGTCAAAACCCATGAGTCTATATCAAAGTATGTGAAATATGCTCCGTTATGTTCCCTATAAGTGAAATGTGCATAACTTAGTCCTTACTTAAGAGATATCAAAATCAAAGACAAAATTGAGTAAATAGATAAAACTGAGTAAATTTGAGTTAAACTAAGTAAAAACTAAGCAAAGGGATAAGAGAGAGTAAAATAATGAATACTCCTCACTAGGTACATGAAAAATCAATAAACCTAGTAACAACCTACGTGTGCTCATGTATATAGTGATCAACCATTGAATAGATTGGACTAATTTTATGCCTTGGTAAATAATCATGTGTGAGTCGATCAATAACTCAATCTAGTTTTAAATCCATAATTTCCCACCCTTGCTTGGTGGATCATGACCTATGAATAGCTTGGATTGGATTGATGGTGTGTCCAACCCTCTCTTGTAGGTGTCTAAAGAACTCATGTAGAATATGACTGTATCATTGCCTACCCATGTTTATTATATGCATCTAAATTTAAAACTATGAGATGTAATTGGAAATATCTAACTGAAGATGTCAGCTTTGTATCCACTCGAGTATATTAAGTAGCTTTGAGCCACTCATGAATGCCAATCATATAGATTAAGTAAGACATGAAATTAGTGTGTAACCTAGAATATGATGTTTGATGTATACAATATAAATAATGATAAAAAAATTGTCATTCCATATAATCAATTGGTGTATAAGTGAGAAAATGGAAATAATGTATTATGCACATGCCCCCAAATCTGATATCTGAGCATATGTATTTTGGACTATGTTATAATATTCTATATCTAACTATCTAAACTATAAATGAGAATGGTCATGTTGTGCATGGTGACCACAATTTGACTAATCAGGTATGAATTTGAGCTAAACTAGTTTGAATCTAAGGTAAATTAGGTGAAAAATAGTAAACCTATAACTAGACATGTGTAAACCTAGACTATACCTACTATAATTTTCTATCCAATCTATATTTTTATAAAATTAAGGCTACTAGACAATAGTACCATATCTTGGATAGTATCTCCATGTAGTGCTAGTGTCCCAATTTGGGTTATAATGTCTATTTGTTCTAATCTATGTGCAACTATACTCACCTTTATGTCATTGATTTCCATTGTGTTTTCCTGAGTCCAATTTTTAAATTTTGAGCCTATGTGATAAAAAATGTATTGTGAGTGAATTATGGTATCTTGATCTCTATGACAAATCCGTATGAATTTCCCCTATTTTGATGGGAGTTTTTGAACTTTTTCAAGAACTATTCTCAAAAATAAAAATGTCTACAAATTATGTGTTAACCAAAACATATATCATATCTACGTAATAATACAATATAATGTGCATACATAAAATTGGAATGTAAAATAAGGGATGTCTATTGTCTATGCTGGTGGCATGGGTTGCCAGAGCAATAATTATGCTGAAGCTATGGCCTTACTTTGGGGATTAAAGCTAGTTATATCCCTAGGAATTAGAAATTTGAATATTCAGGGAGATTCTAAGTTGGTCATAGATTTCGTTAATAAAGCATCTAATGTTGGTATCCATGTAAAAGACATCATTACAGACATTTAGTTTCTTTTAAAAAAGTTTTTCGAAGTTGAGATTATCCACACCTACAGAGAAGGTAACAGGTCACTGATGCTTGTGCCAACCTTGGTCAACAATTCTCAAGATGGAGGGTATGGTGACAAGGGGCTCATATAACCCCAAACATTAGAGAGATAATTGAGAAGGAAATGACAGAGCATGAATGATGCACATTGATGATGAAGATAGCTTTCAAAGGTGGTCTACATGGAGAAGGCCATTGCGGATCATGGAAAATGATAACCTTAGTACTTCCTTGATTGTCATGATTAATTTCTTGTATCATGAGGTGGAGGTGTGAGAGTCACATCATGAAAACCAAGGGGGAATTATTTTAAAGCATGAAAGTAGACATCACCATGGTGGGCCATTTTGTAAAATGAGCCTTCAAATCTACATTAAGTGTAAATGGAACTGAGGGCTTGTTACTTATTCGAATCTCAAGGTGGTAATTGGGGTATGAAGATCTAGAAATTCAAGAAATTTTGGAAGACACTGGTGGGAAATAGGCTTCTCAGGTTTTTGAGGTCATTGAAGAGTAGGGTGTTGATTCTAGGGGAACTATTGATAACAAGGAGAAGATGCATGTAGAAGAAGTTGGTGAGGGTTCAGAGAATGAGAATGATTGGAAAATAGTTATTGGGACCTTGAAGGTGTGCATTCAAAACCTAGAAAAGGTCTTTGCCAATGGCCTTTGAAATAACATTCTGCTGAATATGACTATGTTGGAAGTAGTGGTTAATCCAAGGAATGCTGACAATGCAGACAATGAGAATATTAAGGATCTTGTTAATTCTATAGTTATGTAGTTTCATCCTTTCTGACTCTAGTCTTTCCAGTGTTTTGTTTTGCTTCTGACTTTGTTTCTTGGCTGTGCCATTGGTTCGGTGCTGGGATCTTTTGTTTGCTAGCCTTCCTATCTTTTTTGACTATATAGGGTTCGGCCCCTGGTTTGCTGCCTTAATTAATCAAAAACATTGGAATGTAAAATAATCTGATCAAATTTTTTTAATTTAAGATGTATGTTACGTCTAACATTCACAAGAATGTCAAGATGGATATTAAAATGTATGTAATAAAATATCTAAGTAGTAATTGAGTAGCTACCTAGGGGATAGGGTATAATATCCATCATGACACCCAATTAGGAAGGGGAGATGCATGAGGTCCCTTATGGCATCTAAAAATGGATTGTGTAATAAGAAAGAGATAAGTTTCATGGTCATGACACATACAAGAAATAATACTTACAACACACATTACGTTTGAAAAGTAGGCCCAAGGCCCACAGTACAAGGGACATGGACACATGTCACTTAATCTTAGAAATAAAGACATATAAGGACATATTCAAATTTCAACATATGGAAAAAAAAAGCAAGTTGGCTTAGATCCATATATAAGTACATGTTCAAATTTATGCATACATAATCATCAAGGCACACACAAGGACATGGGCACATATCCTAATCATACATATTATGAAAAAAGTGGACTGGAGCAAAATATCAATGACAAATTCAAATGGCATATAATATAAAAAGCATATAGATATAATCTATTATAAACTAGGAAATATAAAAATGAAAATATGCATGAACATATAATACAAATCTATGTAAGATCTAAGATGTACATATATGTAATATAAATTATTAGTAGCTAGAAAAAAAATTGAGTAAGTGTATCATGATCAATATAAAGATATAACAATGCTAAAGATGTGATATAGAGTGTATAAATATGTAACCTTGTAATTTAAATTATGTATCTGGTACTCCAAAATGGGCAAATGTGTAAAATGAAGAACCTATGTATCTATGTAAATTCCCCCAGTGGGTATATAATAGCAAATATGGATTGGTTTAGTTGACTTGAGTCTTATATTAATCTATTTTCACTTGAAAATAACAAGTGAATCATGTATGTATGATAAAAATGACGATACTAAGATAGCTAGCATATGTAATGTCTATAAACTATATGAAATGTAAACATGGTAATGCATACAAACTATAGTTTTGTGTTTTATAAGTAAATATTGTAATATTTTGTGTTTTTTCATATTATATTTTTTCTATAGTTTCTAGATATAAGTTATTTACAAGGAACATGAAAATGAAACTATGTATAAGGATCAAGAGAGAAGGAGAATATGTACAATAAGGGATGGATAATACTAATTGATGAGTTTCATGGGAGACTCATTGTCAATGTGGCTTATGCCAAGTAAAGGAATAGATATCATGCATTCTATATGAAAAGGTAATTTTGGTCCCAAAACCTATTATAATGACTGAACTATATCTTCTCATGATTGTGAAGTGGTGCTAGTAATTTGTTAAACTAACTATAGTGTCTTATGAATTGAAGGGTCTTAGGGACCCATCTAGTAGAAGATGTTATAACTAGTAGAGGTACCCTATGCTGAGAACCTTAAAAACTCAATAATACTGATCTCAAAACAAAATGAGTAGAAGGAGGACCTTTAGAACCTACAACATATCATTGATGTAGGGATCTCTCTAATTATCATCTCCATGGGAGAGTATGCATATGTTATAACACTTTAGGAGTAGACCTCACCTACATTGGTGTCTCAACTAAACTCTATGGTGTACTAATAGGAATTATTCTTGAAGATATAATTGGTAATTATTTATTAACTGGTAACTGTGTTATAAATGGTAACTATGGTGTAACTTCCTTTGGGATAGGTAGAGGAAAATCTTATTAAAGACCCTCAATTTTGATCACCTAATTTTTATGTATATATTTTTAGGAATATATTCATAGTGGAAGAGATGGATTTTAATTATTTTATCCATGTTCTACATAATAACATATCGATTGTGCATGCACTAAGTATTAGTAAAAATGTAGTGGCCACATGTGCTAGTCTGACCTATAGTGGATGTACAATCTACCTAATGGAGATCTAAACATGGCCATTAAAGCCATATAAAATTGTGTTTGTAGGACATATATCCTAACTAAATACCAAAAATTTTGTATAAGTATCATATGACACATGTTAATACTCAACCCATTATCAACCATAAAACTCTGAATAGGATGATGATGTATGTAGACTCATACAAAAAGTGCACATAAATATGAATCATCATCAATAATTTCTTGATCTAATAATGTGATGATTTGTCTACTTAGAACTATAGTGTGGTATATACCAATGGAATTTAGTGGGTGTGCATCCTCTATGGTAGTGTGATATGATGCTTGTGGTGGGTGTAATTTATATGTGTAGTGAACACCTGAAGTGTTCCCTGCCTCACTAGTTTTATGATTTAGAAATGGATATTAGAATATTTTCAATGTCTTATATTTTTTTATTGAATTGTTCCCGCATCAATAATGTTAGCCTTTATGAAATCTTTTATTTTTTGTTTCAAGATGATGCATCAGTTTATTGTATGGCCTGGTGCCTTGTAATATTCATAAAATTAATTAGAATCATAATTATTTGGAATAAGCCATGTTTTATCAACCTATTTGATGGGAGGGAGAGATATGACATTACATTCCAAGAGTTATTGTAAAATATGTGTTGGTGATTTTATAAGGTTGGTGAGGAAATGGATTTGAAGCTACATTAATTGTGGCGTTTATATAAATATTATTTTTAATGGCCCTTACCTTATATGGAGGATTACTATGACTCAAAATTTGATTATGATCCATTATTATATTTTAGTTTTCCCTTAGAGAGAACATATACTTCATTTTTTTTTACTATGTGGCATAAGTCTGAGAAGGTTGGTAACTTATTGAGTAATATATCTTCATGTAATGCTGGTAGTATTATCTTTTTTAATATTTCCTATATCTTACTATTAGACATGGGGCTAGTCAACTTGACCAATATTATCTTATATCACAAGACGTATTCTTAAATAGGCTCATTTGATTTGTGGTACTTGAGCATATGAGATATTATCATTGATATTTATTGAGAAGTGTGCTAAAACATATCTCACAATGAATGGAATTCAATGATAGATTAATATGGTGGATCATAGAACATTGTAAGGCATAATCCTTTAGACTACATGAAAATAACTTAGTGGGGATCCAATCATTGGATATGTAGTCAAAACGTGCTTTTTGGAAAGTTTGAAGATGATGATCTTGGTCACCCTTACCATCATATAATGTAAGATTAGGTGCCATGAATTTGGATGGAAAAGGAGTAGCCACTATGTGATGTACCAAAGGTGTATGTGAAATAACATGAGAATATAAGGCATGTTATGACCCAGTTTATCCTTGATTAAAATGTAACACCTTAGCCTAAAGAGTCTAAAACACTTTCATAATGGATTATACATCTAAAGAGGAGGAACTAGCCATAGGATGTGTAGTTGTCACTAAAGGTTATTGAGTTAAAACTGGTTATTGTGCTACTTGAGTTGGCACCAATGTAGGTGTAGTAATGTTGTTATCTAGGAAGTATAATATTGACCATTTTTTTATTTGTTATTTATTACCATTATGGGATGTAAAATTTTTGCATGATCATGGGGTTGTTCCAAAATTATATCTTTGAATATCTCTAAAATACCATCCTTTGAAAATTATAATTTCATTATTAAATGGGGGGAGAGCGTCTTGATTCCCACCTTGTGTCTCATTTTGATCTTGATTGTATTGATCATCTTTGGATGCATTATCATTGAAATCCACATATTTAGTGTGTGAAATATCAATGATAAGAGTTTTATCTAGTTCCTTATCCATGGTATAATCTTGAATAGAAGGAATTTGAGGATGCTCAATAGGATTTCCACTGAGCCTAAAAATTATTCTTAATGGAAGAGAGATAGATTGTTTAAATCACATATAGTAAAAAAGGTGAAATAGGGATGTTAAAATAGAATGTATAAAATATGAAAATATTAATTAACACAACCAATAAAAATAATAAAAATAAGGATACAAACCCTAATAGCATCTAGTGTTAGGGTTTGAATAATTTTTGAAGTAAGTTGGGTTCATGAAATATTTTAACCTTTTAAGACTTAGTGAATGTAAATCTTATGTTGTTAGATAGCTGAGTATAGTAAATTAGGGTAGAGATATGAAATACATTTAACCATTGATTTCTTAAAGAATTAAGTAAATTTAACCTTGCTAAAAAAAACAATAAATAATGTAAATGAGAACTTAGCCAAAAAATGTTTGAGATAAATGATTTGGAGGCTAAAGTTGAGGCAAAGGATAGTTGAAATGTCACAAATAGGATCCAAGTGTTAAAAACCCTCCTATATAGTAGTTACCTAGCTAGCTAGTGGTAGCATGTGGTGTTATTTCCCTTATTTTAAGGGTAATGTCCACTATGTGGGAATGTCCTAAGCTTCTAGGTGCACTTGTGTCTAGATCTATAAGGCATGTTCCTACATGCATGAGTTATAAAACCTTTTAGATTTACTATTTTGGATAATTTATACCCACATAAGTGTTGGTAAAATTGAAATTTAAGATAGTATCATGGTTTAATTAACTACTTTTAATGTTATTGAGACTAGAAATTTGAGTAATCTGAGCTTAAGAATGTTCTAGATGATAGTATACAGATGTAGGGTAGAATATGGATTGATAACCTTAATTATGTACAACATGTTCAGAGTAATCATATGTAATTTACATATAATTTCCATCTAGGGGTTATATTACTTAAATTCATGTCTATATACTATTATGGTGCTTATGCAGGTGATAAAAGAGGTCTAGGATGACCCTAGGAGGTCTAAGATTTGAAAAGACATATATTTATGAGAAAGGAGGGAAAGGAAAATGGCACCAATATTGGGACACTAGCACCATGAGGTAATTCTATCCCTATTATGGTGCTAGTGTCTACATGGTAGAACCTAAGGCATGAAGGGATATTATGTAAGAATGAGTATCTAGGATTAATTTAAGGATGACTAGGGATGCTTATGACCCATTAAAATGATGGATAAGTGTGAAAATAACCCTTAATATAGGTTTATGGATAAAATATGGATAAGTGGTCTAAAGTAGCACTATTAGCACTCAAGTGTCACATTTAAGTGATTATAGGTGCTATAGTTGGGGAAAGATATATAGGTCTGGAGATAGTGCACTTTTTAATAAAAAATAAAGTCTATAAAAGATAATGTCACTTGTGAAATTGCACATCTAAGGTCTAAAAAATATTTTTAGGGACACCTATATGTACTAACATGAAGATACATATCAAGCCAAGCCACAAAATTGGACTATCCATGTGTAATATTATTTATAAAACCTATTTGAGTCAATGCCCATGAAAAAATTCACCTTGGTATTTGACATGAAATTTCAAAACCTTATCTCACATAAATAAAATTTTATGTTGTTCATGGTTCCCCCTGACACACTTGTACAATAAATAACAAAGCACATGTTGGCACTATGAAACAATCATACAAAATCACATCAAAAACAACTTTATAAGTTATTAGAGTAGTGTAGCAAAGTTTTTTTAGAGACTAAAGGCCTTAAAACACAATCCATAGTAAAAAAATTACATCGATTTGGTCCTAGGATACCTTATTATTGAAGAATTATCAATAATGTCATGAAGGTGTCTAGGTGAGTGGATGAGGTGCCTTGATATTCTATGTGATAATGACAAAGTGTGAAATATGTTTGTCTTGTTGAAGGAGGATTGGTTGATATTTAGTTTAGGGATAAGTATGGAGTATTAATCATGTGAGAAAGGTCCCTAATAATTTTTATAAACTTTGAGTGCTTGTGTGCGTGAGTGGATTTCATCTGGTTTATCATTGTTATCATCTAGACATTTTGGGTCTAGTGGTAGAAAATCCGAGTAGGTAGTTTGATGAATTCATCATTACCACATGTGGATGAGTCAGGGGGAGTTAGTCATATGGTTTTTATCACATTAGTCCCTATTTTATGTGTGATAAAATCATATCATGTGACAAATCATGTCAAAATATATGCAAGTACAAAGTTGGGATCTCATGTATTTTAACAATGTTTTCCCATAATTAACCAAATTAGCAATATCGAAAGAAGATACAAGTAATAATTTTGATGGTATGATATCTCACACATGTGTATGTCTTAGGAGAAGGTAATCTATGTATTTGTTCATTTTTTACCAAGTTTATTGATGCTAAATTTTAGGTCAAACGCCATAGCACGATAAAAGTTACGCATGTTCAAAGTTGACCTTCCAAATAAGTTTTTGACATAGTTAATTCTATGGAAAAAAATTTAGAGTGTGAATTTTATTTTTGTTATATCTCACACATGTGAGGCTTTCAAGAGTATTTTTTCACACATTTATATTCTCCTATGTGAGGATATCATATGGTCCAAATTTGAGAACATGCAAGTGACCGAGATAGAAGTTATGACTATGCAAAGTTGTCATTCTAGGTAGATAAGCAAGCTTCCCATAGTAATTTTTGCACAGTTTAAAGTTTGAGAAACATTAATAGAGTTCATTTCTCCAAGAATTTAGTAAGGAACTAGATGATTCCAAATTTTCAATGTTTAACATTGAGTAGAAATAAAGATCAAGCTTCTTCCAGGGATCAATGCTAAGTGGGTGATCATACACATAGAGATCAATAGTATGTATTAAAGTCAAGAGGTCAAAGTGATAGTTGTTTATCATTGTTAAAGATCAAAATATTTATAAGAGATCGATGGAGTGCATGAGTTCAAATTTTATAGATTGCTTGAGATGAGGTCAACATGTTTAAGGTTTAACATTTAGCATTAGTGAACTATGTGTTAAAGGTCAAGATTCATAAAATAAGATCTATGGTTATTGTTTATTATTATAAATTCTGACATGAGATGTGAGCATGGTTTTTGAGATTTATCTATGACTCTTTTCATTTTAATATTTGAATTTTCAAAGGAAAAACTAGTCTATGGTTTTTAGACCATATCTTTTGATCTAGGATGAATTTGCTCATGGTGTAAAAATAAAAGTCATAGAGGAATCCAAGGTTCATATGGAAATATGAGTTTTAATATATAATTATTATTAAATTAAAATATATCAGGGTTTAAATTTGAGTATGTGTTTGTGTTTGTTCTACATGTGACCCAAGAGGTTTATCTGACCTTGTTTTGAAGTTAGTTCACTATTTATTGATGAATTGGCTATTAAAAAGTGTTTTATACTCTATGATGATGATCTATGTGAACTATAAAGTTTTTAACAACCATATGTATCATGAAAAAGTGTGTATAAGTCAACTATGTATTTCTTCATGGTGACTATGTACATAAAATGTTTATTAAGCTTACACAAAAGAGTGCAATGATGACTATATGCATTTGAGAATGACAAATGGGTCATATGGAGTGGACATATGAATTTTTAAGTGGTTATATGTTCCTTTTTTTATTGATGATATGATAAATGGATGAATAGGTATTTGTGAGGCTTATAAGAGATAAAAGAGCCATATTAAAAAGTGCAACTGCTTAAAGGTGACCCATAGATGCTATGGCTGACATATGAAGATTGTATTGCATTTTGTATTGATTTAATATGTCTTAAGTTTTGAGACATGCATAATGGCATACGAAGATGCTGAGTATCATAATTACTCTATAAATATTGAAACCAAATGTGTTGGATTTTAGACAGGAGTGTGAAACTTGGGAAAGATTTGAGAGAGGCTTGTGTGTGTCAATTATGAAGTGAAGGAGGGTTAGAGTTACATATGGATGAGTTGTAAATAAAAATATATTGAGTACTATTTGTATGACCTGTAGGTCATAATTCTATTAAAATAATAGTGTTCTTACTATTTAAGTATGAGATAAGGTGAAAAGTGATAATTAGAGGTACCTCATTAGCTGTCGAATATATTAGTTCATAGGTGGATGTGTTCATAGGTGTTGTTATGATATCTCAATATCTAATGGGGTTGCAACCTCCTTGCAAGGTGAATCTTGTTCAAATTTGGTTGTTGTAACTCAGCTAGATATATGTTGTAGTACCTTGTGGGATTATAGTCTCACTAAATAGGGATTGTAGTTCCTTAATTAGTGTAGTTGTTCTAAATTAGATATTTTGATTATAGGATAGTAGTTCAATTTTAGGTTCTAGTGGGTTTTCTCCCCCAATAGGGTTTCTCAAATATATCATGTGTTATGTGATTGATCTTTCTTATCTCTTTTGCTCATTATTATAAATGTTCTGTATGATTCATGAATGATTATGGTAATTGATTAAGAACATTAAAAGATTGAAACTAAGGTTGTATTGTTTTGGCTCACTGATTCACCCTCCCTCTCATTGATTATCCTTCTAACAATTGGAAATATAGTAGGTCCTTCACACAAATTTTAACCACTTGAAGGTGATAAAGGTAAAATGGTTGACAAAGAGGCTATGTCTTGTCTTTAAGACAATCTAGTTTGATCTTTATAAAAATTTAATAGTGTGAAGACACAAGTGCATAATATAAAGGAAACATTCAAAATTATACAGGTCATGATAAATAAAGATTTCATTCAAATAATGGAACAATTAGAAGGTAAAGTCATGACTTACTTAGATGCACTCTTATACAGGGACAAAAGGGATTACATCTACTCCAAAAGTGTTAAGAATGAAAATTCATGGATTAATAATGATCAATAAAAAAGGAGGTCAAATATGATAAATGTTTTCAATGGGTATTTCTTCTCTGACAATCTTTTTGGTCATAGATATAGAGATTGTGCTCTCACACCAGAGATAAAAAAGGATCTCATATGCTACAATTGTAACCAACAAGGTCATATAGCTAAAAAATGCAAAATAGATTTTTGGAAAAAGGATAAACGAGTCATTAGCACTATCAAATGGTTCAAGAGGACTAAGTCTATAGAAAAAAATTAAAATCCAAGAATATCAACAAAGAAAGAGTCATTATTTATTCAAGCAGCCTTGCATACCCAAGAATATGAGAACAAGAGATGGTTCATAGACATTAGATAAAATAAACATATGACAAAAGACAAGAGAAAGTTCATCTCCTTTAAAAAGACCAACCTAGGAGTAATTAGATTTGGTGACAATAAATCTATTAAAATAGTTGATAAAGGTATAGCGAGTTTAGACAATGGTCATACTAGGATTGAGAATGTCTTATATGTAGAAGGTTTGAAACATAATATTTTAAGTGTGAGCCAAATGAGTAAACAAGGAAATCTTGTAAATTTTCATGATGATGTATGTGAAATAAGAAAAAGGAAAATTTGATAGATTAATTGAAAATGTTCATAAAATAGATAACAACATGTATTTATTCCATGGATCCAAGAAGTAAGAATGATTCATAAGTCAATTGGAATAAAGATGGATTTGGCATAGAAGGCTTAGACATATAAATTTTGATAGTATGATAAAAATTAGTTCAAATGGGTTGGTAAGGCATATTCCTAAGATTTATAAGATTCCTCGTTATTTTTTTAAGGCATGTCTTCATGGGAAGCAAACTAAGAGAAGATACAAAACTAATGAATTATCCACTATAGAGTCATTGCATTTGATTCAGACTGATCTATGTGGACCTATGAAAATACAAATTATTCAAGGTAATAGCTACTTCATGATTCTCATTGATTATTTTACTAAGATGACTTGGATATTCTTTATTAAATACAAATTAGAAGAATTTCCAAAATTTGTGGCATTCAAATATGTTCTATAAAATGATAAAGGTTCATAGGTAAGGTGTGTGAGATCAAATAGAGGAGGTGAGTTTTTGCCTCATAAGTTTGATGATTTTTGTGAAGAACATGGGATAAGAAGACAATATTATGTTTCTAAAACACCACAAAAGAATGGTGTGGTTGAAAGGCTGAAAGAGACTATTATTGAGATGGGTAGAACCATGATTCAAGATGTAAAATTATCAAATGGGTATTGGGAAGAGGTAATCAACACTTCTATATACATCTTAAACAAGTGTCAAATCATAATAATTGGTAATAAGACTCCTTATGAGTTATGGAAGAATATAATAGCTAATGTCAAATAGTTTAGAGTGTTTGGGAGTAGGTGCTTCATCAAAAGAGATGAAGCTATTCTTGGAAAATTTGATTCATGATTTGATGAGGGAATCTTCTTAGGTTACTCTTCTAGCATTAGTATCTATAGATGCTTCAACAAGAGACTTCACAAGAATGTTGAAAGTTCTAATCTAAGGGAAGATGAGACAAATAGAGTCAAGAAGATAAAAGTGTAGGTAAATGACTCAGTTTATAATTTTATTGCTAATAGTGATAAGTTATCCATTCAAATAGATGATGAAGATGAAGAGGAGGAATAAAGACAATATTTTAAAGCTCTATATAGAATAATTCAAAAAGATCATCCAATATCTTAGATTGTTGGAAATCTTGGTACAAGGTTTTATAATAGAAGGAGAATGTTGATCAATCAAAATCAATAAGACTCAGCTCTGTCATCCATGATTTAACCCAAAATATTTATTGAATCTATTAAAGATGAAAGTTAGAATGATGAAATGGATGAAGAAATTGATCAAATAGAAGGGAATGAAACATGGGACTTAGTTCCTAGACCAAAGATAAATATGTGGTAGGTACCAAATGGGTTATCAAAAACAAGATGAATGAGAAAGGATAAGTCACAAAGAACAAGGCTAGATTGGTGTGTAAAGGATATGCTCAGGTTGAAGGAATAAATTTTGATGAGACTTTTTCTCCTGCAGCAAGGATGGAAGAAATTAGACTCTTTTTGGTATATGCATATTTCAAAGTTTTTAATGTATATCAAATGGATGTGAAATATGAATTCTTGAATGGAAACTTAGAAGAAGAGGTCTATATTGAGTTACCTAAAGCATATGTCATGTCAAGTAATAAATATTTTGTGTCTAAATTAAAGAAGGCTTTTTATGGTCTTAAACAAGCTCCTAGATCTTGGTATGATATATATAAGTATATTATATTTAAAGGTTTTATAAAGGGGGTAACTAATAGTAATTTGTACATTGAGATATAAGGTAATCATCATTGGATAGTTGGTGTATATGTTGATGACATAGTTTTTAGATCTAACAATGATTAAATGAGTATAGTATTTGTAGATACTATGAAGACCAAGTTTAAAATATTAATGTTAGGAGATCTATCTTTCTTATCAGTATTAAATATTAATGAAATTGATGTGAGGATATTAATTTTAGAACCTAAATAAATCAAGGATATGCTAAGGAAGTTTAACTTGATGGAATGTAAGCCAATGGATACTCCAATAATCACAAGATGTAAGTTAAGTAAATTGGATGACTCACCAAAAGTTGATCAGAATTTATATAGATCCATGATTGGAAGTATTTTTTACTCTACTACATATAGGCCTAACATCATACAAGTAGGTCTTGTAAGAAGGTTTCAATCTGACCCTAGAGAATCTCACTTTAAATCAGTTAAAAGGATCATGAGATATCTCAAAGGCACCATAGACTATGATGTATGGTATCCTAGGATTAAAGAATTCTCTTTGAAATCATATACTAATGTTTATTGGGTAGGATTTCTAGATAATAGGAGAAGTACTAGTGGTGGGGTCTTCTTTATGGGAGATTGCTTATTATCTTGTCTAAGTAAGAAGCAAGCCTCAGTGTCTCTATCAATTGTGGAAGCTAAGTATATAGTAGTTGCCTCTTATTGAACACAAGTCATGTGGATGAAATAAATTTTGGAGGATTATAAGGTAAGATAAAATGGACCTTGTCCTATTTATTATGATAATACTAGTGAAATTAGTATAATAAAGAATCCTGTTATGCACTCAAAATATAAACACATTCTTTTTAAATACCAATTATTGAGAGAATAAGTTATTATCAATGTGTTAAATTGGAGAATGTGCCTATAAAAGAGTATCTTATATATATATTATGACCAACCCATTGTCAAAAGATAATTTTTATTATCTAAGACAAATCTTGGGTGTCATTTCTTTCTCTATGTATCAATAAAAGATCTTTGTTTAAGAGGGAGAAATAAGTTCTTGAGCTTGCTCTAGAGTTTTGTAAAGGAACTATAATACAAGGTAATAATAGGTGTGTTGATATTTTAAGATTATAAAAAGGGTCAATGGCTCAAATATCTTAGGGGGAGTTCCTCTCAGAATTTTTTTGGTGAGTTCCATCAGATTCTAGTGGTTTTTATGTGTTCTTTCTTCATTGGTTGTAGTGCTTAATTGAAGAGAGTGTTGGAATGGATCAAGATGAAGTCTTCAAGGTAAGAATAAGTAGGCTCAAGGTAAGGGGTAGTTTGTATAATATTTATAAGGTGTTCCTCTCCTTTTGGTGGTATTTTTAGGTCCTAAGGATTATATTGTGCCCACTTTGTCATTGTGTCAAAGGGGGAGAAAGTTCTTGTTGTGAGAGTGTTTAAAAAGAGAAAGAATGTGAGTTATATATTTATATATAATAGTTGTTGACATCAACGACAAAGGGAGTTGTTTTTGAAGCATTTTCAATGATTTCATGAAGGTTTTTAGGTGAGTGGATCAAGTGCCTTGATAGTCTATGTGACAATGACAAATTGTGTATTGTGTTTGTCCTGGTATGCATGAAGGAGGCTTGGTTGATATTCAATTTTGGCATGGTAAAAGATGTTCATGGATGAGTATGGATCATTAATCATGTGAAAAATTTACCTAATATTTTTTATAATCTTTAGGTGTTTGTGTGCATAAGTGGATTTCATCTGGTTGATCATATTTATCATCAATACATTTTGGGTTTAATGGCAAAAAATCTAAGTAGGTAGTTTGATGAAATAACCATTGCCACATGTGGATGATTCAAGTGATTTTTTCATATGGTTGTGATCAAATTAGTCCCTAGTTGATTTGTGATAAATTTTATATTATGTACAAAATTACATCAAAAGATATGTGATTACAAAATTGGGCTCTCAGGTATTTTAATATTGTTTTCCCATACTTAGCCAACAAAAAATATGGTAAGAAGAGCTTAGTAAGAATTATTATGGTATAATATTTCACACATGTGGACATTTTAGGATAAGGTGATCATATGGGTTTGTTTAGTTTTGTACCTAGTTTATTTTTACTAACTTTTAGGTCAAGTACCATAGTATGACAAAAGATATGCATGTTCAAATTTGGCCTTTAAAATAAGTGTTTGACATAGTTGGCTTTGTGGTAGAAAAATTTGAGTGACCATTTTAATTTCATTATATCTCACATGTGTTAGGGTTCCAAGATTAGTTTTTCACATGGTTGGATTCTCCTATGTGAGGAGAGCATATGGTCTAAACTTGAGAACATGTGAGTGAGTGAGGTAAAATATATGACTATGAAAAGTTGGCCTTACAAGTACATAAGCAAGGTTACCATATTTTTTTTTTCACAATTTAAAGTTTGAGCAACATTTACGAAGTACATTGATCCAAGAAGTTAGGTAGAAATGAGATGGTGCCAAGTGTTTAATTTTTAATGTTGAGCAGAGATAAAGAAAGATCTTCTTCAAAGGATTAATGATGAATGGGTGATCATAAAAATAGAGATAAATGGTGTTTATTAAATTCAAGAGGTCAAAGTGATAACTACTTATTATTGTTAAATACTGAGCTATATACAAGAGATTGACAGAGTGCATGAGGTCAAAGTTACTAGTTTTCATGAAATGAGGTCAACATGTTCAAGGTTTAATGTTTGGCATTGGTGGATTATGTATTAAAGGCTGAGCTTCATATAATAAGATTGATGGTGTGTGTTTAATATAAGAATCTAGGAAATGAGATGTGAGAATGGTGTTCATTTTTTAATTATGATAATTTACATTTGAATATTTGAATTTGTAAAGGAAAAACTAGTTTGTGATTTTTGGACCATATCTTTTGATCTAGGATGAATTTACTCATGATGTAAAAAGGGAAGTGGTAGATAAATCCAAAGCACATTTATAAATATTAATTTAAATTTATAATTTTTATTATAGTAAAATATATTGTGGTTCAAAGTTGACTATGTGTTTGTGCTTGTTTTGTAAGTGACCCAAGAGGTTTATTCAAGATTGTTTTGATGTTGTTTTGATATCCCTTGATGAACTGGATATTGGGGAGTGTTTTATACTCCATGAGGATGATACATGTGTGTTAATAAGGTTTTAACAATTATATGCATCATGAAAAATGGTGTAAATATTGATTGTGTATTTTTTTATGGTGATTATGTACATAGAATGTTGATTAAGCTTGCACATAAGAGTGAAATGATGAATCTAAGCATTTAACAATGAAAAATTAATCATTTTGAGTGGAAATATGGATTTTAAAGTTTTTATATCTTCTTTTTCTGATCAATTATATGCTAAATTGGTGAATAGGTCTCCATGAGACCTATAAGAGCTAAAAGGGCCTTATTAAAAGGTGTAACTACTTAGGGATGACCCATAGATGTTATGGATAACCTATGAATATTTTATTGAGTTGTGTCTCAATGTAATAGATGAATTAAGTGTTAAGGAATGAATAATGGCCAACCAATATGGTGATGTTTATGATTGCTCTATAAATAGTGAAACTAAATGTGTTGGTTTGTAGACTTGAGTGTGAGACTTGGGAGAGATTTTAGAGAGGCTTGTGTATATGTATTATGGAGTGAAGTGGGGGGGGGGGGGTTATACTTCCAAGTGGATGAGTTTAAGAGTATAATAGATTAAATATTATTTGTATAACCATTATGTTGGTAGAATAGTGATCTTATTGTTTTAGTATGAGTGAAGGTGAAGAGTGATAATCAAAGGTCTCTCATCAGGTGTTGAAGATAATAGTTGATAAGTGGATGTGTTCATAGGTGTTTTTGTGGTACCTAAGAATCTAAGGGGGTTGAAACCTCCTTTCTAGGTGAAACTTGATAAATTTCTAGTTGTTATATCTTATCTATATAGGTGTTATACCACCTTTTGGGATTGTAGTCTCACTAAATAGGGATTGTATTTCCTTGACCAATTGTAGCTAGTCTAAATTGGTTCTTGTTATTATAGGACAATAGTCAAATTATAGGTTCTAGTGGGTTTTTTCCCCCAAGAGGGTTTCCCACATATGTCATGTGTTATGTCATTAATCTTGTATTGTCTCTCTTAATCATTGCTATGAATGGTGTGTATGCTTCATGAATGCTTATGGTAATTTATTAAGAACTTGGAAGGATTGAAATTTAAGTTGGATTATTTAGGATCGTTTATTCACCCCCAATTATTTTACCTCTAACATTTCTTTCTAATATCCTCTATATCATAGATAAATTTTGGAGAATGACGAAATCTCGGCCTAGATACAAGATCTATTTGATTATATAAATATTAAGCCTAGTTCTTCACCTTTAGATAATATGATAGTCCTCAAACCAATTAAGGATGGGTCCTAGTAACTTTGTATAAATTATCACACACTCATCAAGATAATTGTAAATTATTTAAATCCACTACCATGCATTGATGAACTTTTAGACCATATCCAAGAAACCCAATACTTCACCAAGATCTACTTGAATTCAAGTTACCATTAGGTTCTTTTTCATCCTTAAGATTACTAGAAAACAACATTAAATACATGTGAAAGATTGTATGAATGGTTTGTTATGTTTTCTAGCCTAAACAATGTGACAACCACATTCATGTGCTTCATGGATAATATATTCATGCCTTTCCTCAAATCCTTCATCATCATTTACTTATATGTCATCCTCATATTTAGGAATACTTGGAAGGAGATCCTACAGTGCATCTCACACATCTTAGACACCTTAGCTTGACACAAGTTACAAGCCAACATAGTAAAGTGTACATTTAGCACTATGAAAATTCAATACCTAGGATACATAATCGATCATATAGGCATTCATTTAGATCCAAATAAGATCAAAGTAATCGAAGATTGGTATATTTCATGAAATATCACATAATTGAGGATTTTTATTAAACTTGTTAACTTATACCATAGGTTATTCCTTAGTTTCTTGCACATATCTTAGTTCTCATCTCGATAATACATGCAAAAGATAATTTTGATTGGTCTCATTTGTAGTATCACACTTTTGAGGAACTCAATAAATTCCTCTATGTATTGCCTATTCTCAAAATTCCTAACATTGTGCATTCCTTCAAAATTCACACTGATGTGTTTAACTATGAAATTAATGCAATGCTCATGTAACATGGACATCTAGTTGCATACCACTGAAAGACATTTAGTGACATGATGAAAAGTTACTCCACCTATGATAAATAATTATAATTTGTAAAACCAATAAATCAATGATGACACTACATTATGGGGAAGGAGATAGTTGTTCATTTAGACCACAATTCACTTCATTTCTTATAGATGTAGAACTAGTCGTAGAATGCATGACAAATGAAATGGATGAGTTACCTTGAATAGTTACATATTGTGATCAAAGTAAAATAAAGGGAAGGATTAATAAGGTAGAATATATCCTTAGAAGATCACTATTTTATGTGTTTATAATGGTGTTAGACACATGTAGCCATAACTTCACAAACTATGTATCCCTCTACTAAGTTTACTTGGACTTCATAACAATTTACACCAACCTAGTGCAAGGTAAAACATTTTAGGAGTTTTTACATTTCTAAATTGATTCTCTACAAGATTAAACATATCTATGTTCCTAATGGTCTCACCTCTCCAATTAATCATCTATTAGGTACACTATGCTAAGACCTCAGGACACTTTAGTGTGATAAATACTCTAGCCACATTATAGTCACACTTAGACTAGACACACGTGTATATATTTAGAATGAAACATCAATTAATCCATTATTTATTGAATTTAAAAGCCTACAAATAAGAACCTAAGACTTTACACACCTATATTGGTTCCATCCAAACCCATGGGAATACATTAACATGGATTTCATTCTCAATTTTTTGTAATGAAACTCTAGCATGATGATTTGTTAATTTTAGTGGATAGGTTTTTAATATGTCTATTATGGTTGATTGAAATCTATATGTTGACACAAATTCCACTAAGAAATATTTATTCAACCATGTTTGGGTTCATTTTGGGCTTCTAACATCCATCATTTTAGATCACGATTCATGCTTTGTAAATCAATTTTGGCAAGAATTGTGAGACTTGATGGGTACCCAACTAAATCAATTGATATATTTCAATCTATAGATAGATGGGTAAACTAAAGTTATCAACCTCACACTTGTTCATATTTTTTTGAATGTATAATTTTGCATGTGCTCAAAATTGGGATGATAATCTCTATTACATTCAACACACCTATAATAGACCCCTTCAAAACTCTACAGGGTGATATTCCATTCTATACATGTCATGGGTTTTAAACCTTTAACACCTCTAGACATTTCCTACCATGTACTAGAAAATACTAAGTCACACACACAAGAATGGGAAACGATAAATTTTAGAGGTTTTTTATAACACATAAAGTCTATTCATAATCAAGTTGAACATAAGCTTTATTCCACATAATAAAGGTACAAGGAGAACCATGATGCACATCACACACCTCATGAATTTTGAGTTGGTGTTATATTTTTATTACACCTTCAGAATAAATGCTCTAAAGTTTCAATCAGAATATCAAGCCTCTGCACTATGATCCTTTAAACCATTATATACATATATGGTGAGAAATCCTTTTTTATTTATATACCCCGATACGTTGGCATGTACACAACGTTTAATTTTTAGATTATCAATCCTTACACTTTGACACTTCTTAATCTAATAGTGACATAACATCCTATTGATTTTCATAGTAAACACTTACACTACATAGATAAGGAATAAATCATCAAAGTGAAAAAGATGCACACCGAACATGATACACATAAACCATTTAAAGTTTTTAGGTTTGGATAATACACTGATCAAACTAAGTAGTACACTTCTCAAAATCTTTGAGTGCAATTTATTTAGCTACACACTGACCTAATGGATGTCATTTATCATTAAAAAATGGTGAATGATTTATGCACAACCAAACACACTCCTAATTTATTCTACTATGAAAATATCATATATTTCACACATTCATGCACACTCATTTTCCCAATTTTTTTTGACAACCTTATGTAAAAATTACCACACCTACTCATAGTCATTCATGTAATGTACACCTTAGATAAAAAATTATACACTTTTTTACTACATAACCCTATGTACTTCATAAGCATCCAATCATAGACTCAAAAACTCTTTTGGGTCCCATCATAGTGAAATCATGTGCTAACATACCCTCAATTGCATGATTCAAAATGTGTCCCCAACTAGCCATTAGATATTGATGAAAAATCAAGTGATTGGAAATCATTGAATATATCTTAGACATCAAATATTCAAAGTATTTCTAGCTCCCACATTTAATAGGGGATTTACGCACCTATCAAGATCCTCTTTTGTAGTTAATATAGTAAATTACCACTACTCTTGTATTATGCATGTTAAATAATGTAACATACAAATCTATCAAGATATTTAAAAAAACAAAATTGACAACATAACTAGATCAATGCCATACACACAATCATAACATAGTTAGATTTATATGTGAATCTACTATGTATACATTCACTATAGACATTGTATTTTGTATTCACTATTCTTTGATCTATGAATATAAGTTAAATTTTATTTAAGTAATACTTTTGATCCATTTAATGTGTGTTTAATTATGTAATTTGAATACTCTTTGTATAAGCACTCTTAAAAAAACAACATAGTTTTCCCCCATAAACTTAGTCCTGGGTCCCATGATGTGGATCATTCAGAATGAGAATAACAATATGGAGAATTACTCATCTTTTTTCTACCATATCTTGGCCACAAGAGGGAATACACACCTTCCATAATGAAAAATAACTTTTATTAGGGCATGGGGATTTTATACCCTCTTACCACTACCACTACAAAAAAATAAACCATATAAGAGGGCATGGGAACCTAGTTTTATTTCCTCATCCACTACATATGAGTATACCACAAGAATGTAAAATCACATAAAATTTTAGAGACATGCCTCTATAATTTTTAGATAATAAAATGACATTAAATTAGACAATATTTTTAAGAGGGGATATTACATCTCTAAGGCCTAAGTGGGAAATAAAACAACCATTATGTCCATAGGCACAACCGTGGCAAGTAATAGTAAAAAGAGGGGTGGGCCAAGTGGCCCCATACATCATGAAAATGAAGAAAATAATAAAGGATGATTTTATAAAATGAATAAAATAATAAAACATGAAAATAAAAGAGTGCATGTAATCCTACCTTAGTTTTTTCTTAGAACCATTCAAGATCACTTCTTGTAGACTTTGGGAAATTACTAAGCTCCTCCTCTAAACTCTTCTTCAAAATCCTCCTCCTCTTCTACTTATTTTCTCCACTTATCTTTTTATAAATCTTCAAAGGATCTAAAATTTCTCTCCAGTAAGGTTTTCCTTCATCATATAGGCTCAAATCCATTATGTATAAGTTAATGATAAGGTGACAAGTGTCCCTTTCCCATCCCTTAGCTCATGGTCAAAACCGTTCCCCTATCTATAATTCCACTTACAATACCTTGTTGGAAATAATAAATTATTTTAAATCATTAAATGAATTAATATCCCATGCCATAAATGGAATTAGGGGCCTCAAAATTCATCTAAGTTTCCTAAAAAAATTCTCTAACCGTCCTACTGGTCCCAAGGTCAAAATATCAACAGAAAATAACTCAAACCTTGTGTAAGGACACTCTAAAATGTTTGATCTTAAAATAAATCCTTTTTTTGGTTCAAATGGGGATAATTAAGTGTCTTAAAAATATAATTTATTAATGGAATAATATTTTAAATATAACTCCTAAGGTTAGGAATGCAAGGTGTGATTAGTGTTCATGGGTAGAACAATCATACATCAATTAAGTACATCTAGAATTTTGACTAGGTACACAAAAAGGTAGAAGGAGTTGTTTGTATTAGAGTATGGTCATGTATGCATATTATTACCCTACCCATAATAGGATCATGCCTCAACGTAGTCCCTAGTTCCCTTGTTGGCCCTCCCCTATCACGTGTGTAACATTGTGCACATAAAATTTGCTTACCCTAGATAGTCAAAGCTATAAAATATAAAAAATAGAATTATATCAACAAAAAAATAGACACACAACATATCCAAGTCATCACATATAAATTTTAATAAAGTAATACCAATCATCTAAACATATGTATAATTAAATACATGTTTTAAGGCCAATAATCTCTAGTGAGAAAAAATTAATACACATCATAATGAAATATGAAATAGTGTAATAAAAATGACATCATAATTAATATAATTATAATATAATATATAAAATCTCAGTATCAGTCTCAATCTCAATGACTCAATAATATCTTGTGTCTCAATAATACATAAATCACATCTAAACAGGACATGTGAAAAACATCAAAGTTCTAGAGGTGGGAACTATGAAAATAATGGTCTCACATATGATTCTAAATATATTTTAATTATGTATATTCCATTTATTATGATTTATAATTATTGTATATTCTTTAAAATATTTAATTTTCAAACCTCCTATGTCTATAGGAATTCAAAAATGTGACAAATGGCACATTCAGATTGAATCAGATACCTACAAGAGTGTGTATTTTAAATTATAATATTATTATACCATTTTAAAATAAACCCTCATGACATCATGAATAATATAACATGTGGAATGTATGAAGGGTTAAAGGAGTCCATTATAGTATTTTATTATGAATATAAGCAATCATTATAAGTGACTCAATTAAATTGGGTTGTTGGACCACAATGTATATATTTATGTTATATGGCAACTCCAAACATAACCATGTAGTATTTGTTTAATGTTTTAATATCAAACCTCATATCTATGAAGTAACTTGATAAATTTGATCTATGACACCTTCAGATTAAGTTATGGAACTAGGAATATACACATATCAATCTTGATGTTCCATTTCTCTTTAAAAATGAATTACTTGTGATATTATGAATATATGACATGTGGCATGGATAAAGGGTTTGATTGAGTTTTTCATAGTATTTATATTTAAAATCCATGAAATCATGACAAGTGGCATCTATTTATTAGGTCAATAGACTTGTAGATTATAATAACATGTTTAAAACAATTTTTCTCAATGCTTCTATAGTATGTGAATGAATGAAAAAAGCCAGTTAAAGTGATCTGAACGACCCACAATTGAAAATTATGATGCTTTGTTAAATTTTTACAAAGTTATGAGGATGAAATGAATTACACTTAAAAATGATCTAATGACTTTGACTTTTGTAATGAATAATTATTTAATGTTAATTTGCATGCATATAGATCAAAGTGATGTAACTAGATAAACTCATGGGTGTGTAGATCCTTATGGAACTTGGGACATGGAAAATAATAGGTCAAATATACAAAAAAAACTTAATTAATTTGAATTTGACACTTGTAACTACTCAAAAGGTGGTCTCATTATTTTAGAATGCCACTTTATTAATAAGTCAATAGTAGATGTGACATGGACATGTGGTACTGTTTGATGATTCATACCTTAAAATAATATAGTGTGAAGTGTGAACATTGTGAAAGCATGTGATAATGACATGTGGATTGAGATATCTCTATAGTAATTAATATTTGATTTTATGTCATGTTAATGTATGCAATCTTTACAGGTGTAATCCTTTGTTGAGTCCAAACTACACAATGGATAGAGTTAATTGTGATGCCATTCAACTAGGTACAGTACATGTGACCAAGTGAAAATAATTTTTATAACATCTATGTCAAAAAAATAAAAAAGATCAAATATTTTTTAAATCATATTTTAATAAATGAAAGTTGTCAAAAAAATTCCCTAATGAGGTGTTACATACCTTAGATATCAATGTATATGATTCTTGAATTGAATCACGTAAATATGATTATTAGAAAGTGAATGAAAGAAACAAAAAATGGATTTAATATATTGAATTAAAAATAAAGATCAAATATTAAAAATTTTCATTAATCAAATTCCAGTGACATTCTCTTGCTAATATAAATTCATCTAGATCATGGGGGTCTCAATTCCAAAGGAAATGGGGGTGTGTTGGGGAAAAAAATAACACTATAAAAAAAAATTATATATTTTTTTATACATTATTAATTTTTCTCACTTTGTATAAAAAAAATACCACTATGGTGTACAATATTAACACTATACATCCAAAATCCTCTCACTAATATTATTGATATCATGAAAACCTACAAGATATAATCTAAGGTTTTTAGATATGTTTTTCATAATCAATGGTTGTTATTAAATTTCATTATATTCAAATAACTTGATCATTAGTGATGTCAATAGAAAAAAAAGAAGTTGAATTGGCCATAACATCTACATGATGTTTATTTTCTGGTGTACTCTCTCAATCATAGTCTTATCAAATTATTCCATTAAACATTGTGTTGTTGTTTGCTCAACATGACCTAAGTATTCTAATAATTAGGGAACATCATTTTGTTTTTCACTCACTTTTACTTGCACTCATGAACTACTAGTCTCAACACTCCTAATTTTATTTAGTGGATTGTATTAATTTTCAATTGAAACTAGGACATATAATCCTCACTAATTGGAAAGACCATGCCTGTGTAATTAAAACTTTTTATAAGGTACCCAAAATGAAAGTTGAGTTTTAACCTCCAAATTTTACATTTAAATCCT
>JARHVA010008767.1:0-7500 GCA_037957365.1 Torreya grandis
GGGATCGATCCCATCACCTAATGGTAGGATATATATGGATGCGATAGGGTCCCATGCCCACACACACACACACACACACACACACACACACATCTCTGTGTGTGTATATGTGTATGTGTATGTGTATGTATATGTATATGTATATGTATATACATACATACATACATATGTGTGTGTGTGTGTGTGTGTGTGTGTGTGTGTGTGTGTGTGTGTGTGTGTGTGTGTGTGTGTATGTATATGTATATGTACACACACACACACACACACACACAAAGATATATATTTATGTATGTATGTATGTTTATATGTATATGTATACACACACACACACACATATATATATATATATATATATATATATATATATATATATATATATATATATATATATATATATATATATATATATATATATATATATATATATATATGTATGTATGTATGTATGTATGTAGACACACACACACACACACATATATAGACACACACATGTATATGTGTGTGTTTTTGTGTGTGTGTGTGTGTGTGTGTAGGGTCTAGATGGATATAGATCTATAGGGACACCCTCTCCCCTCTATATAAAATATAACTCTAACTGAGATTGGGTCAATCTATATATGGTGGGGTGGGACGTGAGTGTAGCGAATACCCTGACGCTTGATGAATGACCAAGCCATAGGACTAGCTCAGATACAATCTAACTAGTTACAAATAGGAGAGGTAGATAGATAAGATAATATTCTCTATGCTAGCCCATGGTCCATTAGATGTTCGTTTCAAGGCTTATCTTAAAGGGCCCCCAACTATCTACAATTTAGGTCGGTGGGAGAGACCAACCCTCTTCCTCCTCAATGACATAGATAGATGACTATAGATCTAAACTTTATAGTAGATGGGGGCTCTGTACATCAATACATTATTTTAGGGCATATAATAGACTAGTTGGATTGGGTTGGTAAATGTGGGGGGAAGATAGATAAGACATATAGGAGTGGGGGCTATCCATCCCCACCTATTAATTGGGTAGATATAGTCGGGCCTCATCTCCCTAAAAAACTTTCTATAGATAGATTGATATGGGCTTCGATGTCCCCCCGTCACCTCTATATAGATATGATCTAAATAGATAATTGGGATCCAATGACACCCACTTCTCTAATTCCCATTAAACATAACTTCGCTTTATATGGTTGACAAAAAAACTATATACAGTTGGGACCCTATAAATAGATATGGCCTATATCTATACATAACTTTATATATTGGATTCTCTTAAGGAGGTCTAGGGGGAGGGTATCCACCGACACCAACCAGACATATGGGGGGGGAGGAGACCCCTGCCCCTCCCCCTCTCCCTCCCCCTCTAGGGATAGGGCTCCCCCACCTTCCCTATATATAGATATGGGTTACCCACCTCAAATAGATATATAGGGTAGGGGAAAGGGTTTTCCAACTATAGAGATAGTTAAATAGATAGGGGTGGGTGAGTGAAAGGGGGCCTATATAGATAGATAGATAGATAGATAGGCATTCAAGCTACGATTATAATAGAGATGGGGGTGCTCTGTGGCTAGAGAAGAGAGAAGAGACAAGCTATGCTCGAGTGGTGATGGTCTAATCACAAAAGAATCTTTCGAGAAGATTTCGATCTAGTTTGATCTCATCCCCGATCTATATATGGGGGACTAGATTTTATGAGACTAGATTCTCATCCCCTATATATGGGGGATTAGGAACTATTCTATGAAATAAGATTCTCTATAGTCTTATTCATCTTGGGGTTTTTTGGCCCTCTATATAAACCAATCTAAAATAAATTAACTCTATCTAACTCTAATCTATAGAGAGAGAGGGGCCACCCCCAAATGTATAGAGCTTTTTTGGCAACCCCCCAACCCCAAATATCTAATCAAACCCATTCAATCAACTTCACTTCACTTCACTTTATATGGTTGGGGTTAGCCAAAAAAAACTCTATCTAATAGAAAGATAGATAGATAGATAGATAGATAGATAGATAGATAGATAGATAGATAGGGCCCTCAATCTATCAAATTGATCGAGGCCCCCTATCTATATATGTCCAGGAAGGTTTAACCATTCTAAAAAATTTCTCTTATTGATTGGTAGAATAATTAAATTTCTTTATTTTCCAATCATTTATGAAATGCTATAGTTCTTCCATATTTATTATTTCCCATTTAGAAATAATTCAATAAAATCATGCACTTTTCTATCTACAAAGTGCAGGTAGTGGAACCCATAAAAATGGGGTTGGGGTCCTCTGTAGATGGGGCCATAACTCTATCTATACAGTCGAGGCCCCCCTAGAACTAGTTGGCAATTATGGGCCTTTAGATCAGACTACGGTCGGGGCACTCGATTGCCATATCTATCGAATACCATAAAAACTTATAATTCGCTACGAGAATATAGAGTTTTTCTAGATTCTATCCAATCCCCACCCAGTTAAATTAACATGGGTGCTTCTCAATCTATATGTAGGGGTGTCGATGTGGACTATTCTAGGTGAGTTTGAATGTGGAGCAAAGCGGATAGATAACCCCGCGAAGCGGAAAGATTCTATCATCAGCAGATATAGTCACCCCAACTCCATATATATATAGGGCAGGGCAGCTCACCCACAAAGACGAGTTGGGGCACCAAGATTAGTTGGGGCTGGATATTTATTCTATATGGGGGCTGCTCATTAAGATATCTATATCTATCTATCTAGTAGCTAGTAGGTTGGCCCCTTTCCTCTATCTATCTATGGCCCCTCCATAGATATGGATCCACCTAACTAAACGAAGAGCCTACTTTCCCCATCTAGGTATAGATATGGCAGATCGATCAAGCCCTACCTGGCCTATCTAGCCTATTTATTTTATGTGACTGGTTAATGAGAAACTAACGCAACTATATACTCACTGCCCTATGCTTGTCTTAATTCAAAATGATTTTCAAAAAGAATGGTAACCTATGAAGTAGTTTAAAAATCCTTAACAAAATAAAGTATTTTGACAAAGAATCTACGATTCCTAAAAGCAAAGTAGGGCGAGAAATGATTGCAGGCAATATTGCAGCCCCCTTTTGTGCGGAAAGGGATGATTCAGTTGAAATATAGTATGAATTAGTTGTCTGACAGGACTCGGTACCACCGCCAATATAATTAAGAATGGTTTACATACAGATTCTCACCACAAATATTGCTTATTTTCCCTTAACAAAGAATAGAAGTACGTTTTTTCTACTTTATAAATATCTTTTAATTTTTCTGCCTTCTAACATTTGGTTGGCACATGGAATGCAGGTTATGGTGCTAAATATAAGAAAGAGTTTAACATGAAAGACAAACCTGGCTGCACAATAACATGGAATAAGAGGAACAGCTCATAAAAGATTTTAAAGGTGGTTAAAACAAGGGAGGAGTTTCAGAACAAGTTATTATAAATTCTGGAAGGGGTATCTTCTATCGAAGACAATTTTAAAATTAAAAAGAAATAGAATAAACTGTGAGCAGAGTGCTTTTGTATTAGAGCGACCTCTTGAAGCTCGTACGGCCATTCACGCACAAAATCATATTTCAACTTCGCAACTTGATGGGTGAATTTTTAAGATATAGACAATCACCATCTTCAAATGTAAATCCGTTTAGTATCTCGGAGTATAGAATGAATCAAGGAATCCACATTATTTAAACGCAATAGGAGCAACAATATTATTCTTCCGTGAAAACTTATATCATTAGATAGCAGAAGTGGAATCTCAAACCAGAGTACCCGTTGAATTGGAATCTGGGTTATTAAATTTATTTTAAATATGAAATGTTCCCAACAGTACTTAGTGCCGCCCCCATTACAAATAGGCATGCTCATAAGAATCTCGAGATCGGTATGCTCACAAGAATCTCTCTGGCCAAAAATCCTATATATAGTCATCTGTATTCTGTCACTATTACAGCTACAATCGGTTAGTATTAGAGTTTCATCTTTTCTCTTAGTCTCTCTATGATCTTAGACGTCCCCTTCCGATTTGGGATTCTACTAATGCTATCTCGTTACCAATAATACCTTTACACTATTGATAACAGTGCATCTGATCTGAATAGTTGCAATCTGGTCTAGACAGCTTCTTGTAAAATTGTAAAATGAAAGTTGTTCTTGCTTTAATGTTTTTTCTGTCCTTCATTGTTTGGCGTTTTTCATTATGCGAAGCTCGGCCAATGAAGGGGCTCAATATTTCAATTGGGGCTCCTGCTCCTTCCCCTATTTTTATGGTGGTCGCCAATGGTACTGATGAAAGCACTAGTCCTATTCTAGCCATCAGCGAGGAAATGGATGGTTGGTCTAAACCAAAGGAGGAGGATGGCGGCAGTGCAAGAACACCCATAATGAATCATCCACAAGGTGAAGGGCATAGTCCAGGAATAGGACACAGTTATCCATATTCCATCTGCTGTTGATAACCTATTAGGAGAATGTGTACATATTTTTTTTTTTAAATTTATATTGTCGATTATGGTTCTACTAATTTAGTTTTGATTATAGTATTTTGGATATTGTATGTATATATGTAGCTACAGATAGTCCTTCCAGAACTTTTGTATGCCCTTCATGGACATATAGCATGTGTCATTATTCAGAAATCATTATTTGGATTTTATTTGATTGCTGGAGTCTTAGAATATGGCAAGTATTAAAGCCAGAAAAAAAATACGTGGTTTCTAGCATTCTAAATAGCATTATGATTCTGTTAGAGACTGGAGATAATTTCTCCACTCCTCATGCATGCAGCAGTAGTTAGACAAACAGTTAGAGAAGCAGTTCAATTTCAGTTTGCATGTAAAGACTAAAATTAGTCTTTAGTTGGCTTTTCTAATTATTGTTTGCTTTCATATCTATTTAATAGACCCATGGGGCAGTATTGTAATTTGATCAAGAGAAGCAAGATCAAGAAGATTGATACAAATCTTGTTCCATGATTGCTGTAGCAATATGTGTGTTCTATTTTTTGTTTTTATATGTTTTTATTTTCTAGCAATTGGTATCAGAGCCTTGGAAAGAAGATCTAGGGAGGAGAAACGCTACAGCCAAGGGAAGAGCACAGCCAGCATGAATTTTTGTGTCTCAGATCTGTCAAGCGCAGTCAAGAAGCCAGAAGCGCTGCTAGGAGATCGACAGGACAACAGTCCAGAAAGGGTTGAAGATCGGCAGCACAGCCAAGGAGCAGACGATGGAGAACAAAAGGTGACAGCCTGCCAAGATCAACGGAAGGAGCAGGAAGCCAAAGCTTGGCTAAAAGGAGGAGTTTGCTACAAATAAACAACCCACGATCTGGTAATTGTAACATGCAGAGCCGACTTCAAGATGCACCAAGTTGGGGATGCGCAGTTGGTGTGAGGAGACACCGACGCTGTTTAAAGATTTATATATATTAAAAAAAATAAAAAATAAAAAAAAAATTAAAAAAAAAATTAAAAAAAAAAAAATTGAAAGAAATTGCAGCCGGTAAGGATAAAATGCAGTAGTGAAAAGAGGAAGCAAAAGAAGCACGCAATAAGATGGTAGAAAGAGCCATCTAGATTTATTCACAGTCGTAGAGCCATGTTTGATAAGTAAGAGCTCTACAGAGGCTAGAAGAGATCGTGTGAAGAAAGGAATCAAGTGTTGCATAGTGGTTGCAGCTCGACTAGAGAAGGCAGATGTGAAGGCTGAAAGAGACCGTAGGAATGGAGAAGCTCAGTTAGAAATTGTGAGAGCAGACCCAGCTCGATGGCGCAGGCGTTCGATTCCCCTGAGTGGTCGGAGAAGCACAGTCAGGTCAGGAAGATAAGCAGCAGCAGCTGCAGGGCGTTCAAGGAAGCATGGAGATCTAAGTCGTGTTCAGCCTGAACGTTGACAACAAGATGAGTAATCTATTTAGAATGTAGGAGGTTACATTAAAGAGAACGTAGAAGCATTGAAGTTCAGAAGAAGATTTGCAGAAAATGTAGATAGGCATTGCAGCCTGCGTGTAGTGGATGATGAGGATTTTGGTTACTAGAAAGCTAGGCCTCAAGAATGAGGAGGTCACTGCCATTACAGCAGACACCGTCTTTGTCAAAGGAAGTGTAATTATTTGGAGGTGAAGTTGAAGAAATGCTAGCCTTGCAGTGACCAGCATAAGTACGTGAAGTGTCTTTCTAGCTTCTGTAGAAGTGTCAAACCAATAAGTTTTATTGCAGCACTGGCGCATTTGTGGCGTGTAAGGATTGCTGCAGTCAGAAACATGAATGCATGTGATGTTTCAACTGTCAAATATGCACAAGTCAGCACCGAAGCTATTGACCATTCACAATCAGAGAGAGGTGAAATTATTTGTGCAAAGCTCATAGAAAAAGCGCTCAAGCTGAAGGAGGTAGCAGTCAAAGCAATTAGAGTCAAAGAGTGGAAAGCCTATTGGCGTTAAATCAGTTGATCAACTGTTTGAGTCATGGACCGATGTGTTTAAATTTTTGTATTGGCTAAAAGATAGTTCTTTGTGTTTATTTTTTTTTAATTTTTTATGCTCCGAAGATACATGCCGTAGCATTCCATTTTGTGTTTTTTTCTATGTATTATTAAGGAATTTATATGCAGTCAAAATAGAGTGTTTAGCTGCTCTAAAGATGTCTGAAGCAGTAGCTGGAAGAAGATTGCCAAAGGCAGCAGTGAAGAAGAACATCGATAGTCACAGTGCCGTGTTTGAAAAGACAAGCTCCACAGAGCTTGTGTTACACAGCGAGTGAAGCTGTGAAAGTGTGTGTGTTGAACAGCAAGTGAAGTTGTCAAAGTGTCTGAAGATTAGGCCGATCGTTGGCAAATCTAGACCAACGTGGAAAGAACCCAGTAGAGTCCTAGGAGGAAACCTGAGTAGTTAAGCATTAGGTGAAAGAAATGTAAGCAAGTAGGAAGCTTGCAGTGTTGGACATAAGCATGTCCGTTGATAGCCTTTTGACAGGCTACTCCTCAGTCTTAAATGCTGAGTGAACGCTCATTGAGCAATTGTATTTGTTCGTAGCCTCAATCTAGGCTATATCAGGTGGTGTATTCCACATATAAGGCGATGTATTTCGCAAGGTGGTGTATTCCACATATAAGGCAATTTATTTCGCAAGGTGGTGTATTCCACATATAAGGTGATGTATTTTTCAAGGTGGTGTATTCCACATATAAGGTGATGTATTTCGCAAGGTGGTGTATTCCGCATATAAGGCGATGTATTTCACAAGGCGGTGTATTCTGCATGTGAGACATAATTTAGGCACTGTAAATGCTGAAGTAGTTAGTGGTGGAAACTAAGGGGGAGTGTTAGACACTGGAGATAATTTTGCCACTCCTTCTCATGCATGTAGCAGCAGTTAGACAAATAGTTAGTTAAACAATTGGAGAAGCAGTTCAATTTTAGTTTGCATGTAAAGACTAAAATTAGTTTTTAGTTTGCTTTTCTAATTATTGTTTACTTTCATATCTATTTAAT
>JARHVA010008767.1:12500-80000 GCA_037957365.1 Torreya grandis
ATCTAATGGTATGATCTAAGTGTTGGCATTTCAATGGGGCCAAAGATATAGTCAGAGGATATCACATGGTGTGATAGTGTTCAATAAGTTGCTACTATTTTTAAGGTATATAGGGAACTCATGGAGCTACCAAGTGGTAAGATATTAGAGGCCCAAATCAAGATCAGTGGCCTATGATGAATTTAAAGTCGAAGACTTCTTAAAATATTGATGATGTAAATTTTATACATCTTCAAAACTACATGAGAAAGTGACACATGTCTAGGTTGGAGTTAATTAAGTGGCTTAGTCACTTTTAAACCCCATAAATGCCTAGTTAGATCTGATGTGGTATGGCACATGTCAATATGTCTCAATATTTGGTTTTAAAGCTAAAATTTGTGGCTCCTTCATAGATAAATAAGAATTCAAAGCATAGAAGAAGGTCTATGGGCCATTAAAAATCAAACTTTTTAAATGGCTAAGTATCATTTTCTATTTCTATCACAACCAATGTATTCCCATAACATCATTGCAAGAGAAGATTATTCTATGGCATGAATAAGAGTTACACATGAGGATAAATTCCCAGCTACTTAATCAAGTGGTTAAGGACATCTCTAGGTAGTTACACATCAGGATAAAAAAAATTCAGCCCCTACCACAAAATTTCACCTTCTAAATCATGTAAAAGGCATTTCCAATCAAGAAATGAAAGGGTTTGTTACAAATATTCATCATTCCTTATAGATGTAGTTAGAGAAATGATTTTTATTATAAACAGATTAATATTTTAGTCATCATAAGGAATATTTTTCAACTAAGAGCATCTTGGTAGAATTTTTAGGGTAGTTTTACAATTTTTAAAATTAAGACCCATAGTCCCGGATTTGAAAAGGTTGTAAAATGTATAAATAGGAGGTTTTATCCTTTATTTTATGAGGGGGGTCTTTTTTATTGGTTTTTCATTTTTTATAAGTCAAGATTCTATAAATTTTTTGGGATCAACTACTATGTGTAGATCTTATCTCCCTTGCTATGGTGTTTCTAAGTGTACAACTATTAACAACCTCTGAGAGCATGTTTATGTCCCCTATCTAACATGTAAAAATATCACCATGCTTGTCCCCATGGAAGCATTATTAAAAACTAATGTATGTAATATATATCTTTAAGTTAACGAAAATGCGTGTGGTTCTTTGCTATTTCCTCTTGATGAAGTGTAACAATGTGTTTTTCAAGTTATGTTGATTGGACATTTGGGTTTGTGTTCACCAGTAGTTATCATTTTAATCATAGATATAGATTATAAACCATTTCAACATTATTTTGGGATATATTATTGAATAACTTGTAAGGGTACCCTAGGTTTAGGGATTTGAGAGGGAAAAGTGTTTAAAAGTTTTGTTTCAGTGTATGTTATATATTTTTTAAGGATTATTTGGTATGTTCCATTAGCTTGATTATGAGTCTTTTATATATCTTTGTGAAATAATATTATCATGAATATTGCAAGATGCCCTACTATTTGAAAACCAAAATCACAACACCACTCTTTCTATAATTAAAAAACTATCCTACCTTATCCTACCCTACAAATAATACACACTTATTGCATATCCTAAGTATTATTTACCTAAGAATGCATAAGATCTTGATTATATAAGATGAATTTACATCTTGTGATTTAAATACTAGCATTGTAGTCTTCCATCTATCCCTATTATTTAAAATTCTATAGAATGAAGGTTGAAAGCACTTTTATATCTATCTTTAGTAGCTTATATGTAATCCAGTGTAATTGTGTATTTCATGTAACAACCCTTCCCAGGTGGAGTGAACAAGTTTCGTTTTGCCCTAGTCACATTTTTTTGTGCAAAAAACCCCAATAAAAGTTCAATTATATAATCTCTCCATTTGAGTAAGCTACCCCATAGGTCCTCTCACCTTGGTTCAAATAGAGTAGTAAGTAGAAGGGAGCTGACCATACCCTCTATCAGTGCATCCTAGTCATTTTTTTCATTTGGTCCATTCTTGATGCCAAACCTTTCCCCAGTTATAACAACATATCAATGGGGTTTTCATCATTGTTTGTCATTTTCTTAAAGTGTGCAAAGCTAAGTTCAAGAGGTGTAGAATTGAGAATGAACAAGGTTATTGCCAACATTGTGGTAGGAAAAACTAGGGATTTGAATGCAAAAGTGGTATCTTAGTTAGAGTATACGATGACCAAGGAAGATACTAGTTTAGAATTCTATGTATTGGAAACCTAGTTTATATCTATGTTTAATAGTCATAGTGGGATGATTGAATCTAAGACAATGTAAGAGACTAATGATATTAAATTTTTTAATGTATTATAGCCAAAGGCATCAAAACTAATTAGATCAAAGACAACTATTATTAAGAGGAGTGGTCGGTTAGGGAAATACCCTATGATGACCAATCTAAATATTATTAGTGAGACAACATTGGAGGAAAGGAGGAAAGATAAACCTGTTGTAGTCATCCTTAAGGAGGATAAACACCCCTCCTATGTGGATGCTACCAAGATCCATAAGCCCCTAACCCTAGAAGTTTTACTTGTTAAATATATTGCCAAGAAATGGTAGGGTAGTGATTTAAAGCTTGAAAAATTAGGCCTTACTGGTTTGATCTACCAATTTTAGAACTTGTATCCCTTTGTCTCTCAGATCTCAATAAATGGATCATACATAAATAGAAGCCTCTTATGGAAGGAATGATATAAATTTTACAAATGAATTATTTTTGGTCATTGTCATTGTTGATGAGGATCATGATGCAGGTTTAAAGGACAATTTATGGGATTGGGAACATAGCTTGTTGTTATTGAAGCCATTTTTTCTCAAGTTCAACCCTCTTATTGAGACATTCAACATTAGGTCTATCTTGATAATAATGTCTCATTTACCGATGTTATTTGGAAATTATTTCTAGTTTAAATATGTTGGAAATTATTTTACAAAATTTATGGCAACAAATCCTAGTTCTTATAAGATGTTGCATTCCACATTTGTTAATATTATTGTAAACTTAAATCTATTAGTAGATCTTTCTCAATTTATTGAATTTTAGATTAAGGACACAACTTGGAAACAATTTCTCTATTACGAGGGTTTTTTATTCCATTGTAGCATATGCTTTTCTATAGGTAATTTTCCTTCTAATTTTAATTTCTATACAAAGAAGAGAGGGGTCTCTTGGAAGAATAGTACCCTTAGATAACATATCGATATGGGTAGTGTGGCTAATGATACTATTAGGAAAACTATCAAGATTACTAGGGAAATATTTCAAATGTTGGAGGATCCTTGCAAGGAGAATATCCATTTGAAGATAAAATCTTTAGGAAAAACAAAAGATGATATAATATTATCATAGAGAACTGAATTGTGAGTTTAATATTGATATTGTGTCTAAAATCTATCTATATCATTTAGTTTATTCATTTGATATAACCATATTAATTTATCTCAATGAATGGGATGGGGGAGATTAGATATTGTTTTGTAAAAAAAAGAAAAGAAAAAGTAAAAATAATTTAGAACGACTTCATATGACCCTTAGATTTTGAAAGAAATTTTTTTGTTTGATATGGTGAATAGTCATAGGTTTTGAAGATCTCACAACTTAAACAAAGGAGATAAAGATGTTACATTAATTCTCTAGTGGGATACCTCTTCTACCATGTTGGTGTCTAAATATGTTGGGAACCTTAGCAAAGGCTCCATGTTGGATGTGGTGAGACAAATTATAATAAAGGTTCAAATGTATTAAAGCCCATGCACTAATAAACCTTCCATGTGGAGAAGGTCAAACAACAAAAGGAAACTCAATTTTTTTTATCAAATATAATGTGAACCCTATCAAATGTGTCTAAGATTTCCATCAGAGATTTGAGTTTTTAAAAATGATTTTACAAATTATAAAAGGGGACAAAAATATTTATAGGGAAATAAGCACAGAAGAAATCTTAGACCGAAATGCAATGTGCAACTTGATAAATTTTAATTTGCATGTGAGGTTATAAATCCCACAAAATGAAGGAGAATGCAAGGATGGAGGAGATCTTGGGGTTGACTACATCTTGACCAAATTTATAAATTTCAAATTCTTATTCTATATTTAGATTCCATAGTATAAAAGTCATAAAATAATGATAGAGAAATCAAGCCCAGAAGCAATTTTGAAAATTGCTAAATAGCAAGTTGCTTCTAAAGTTCTAGGTCTTACAAGATGAGAGGAACATATAGGAAAAAAAAAACATAGGAAAAGGTCACTTAGTCCTATCCATAAAAATTCAAATGAAAGGGGGAGGTCACATTCCCATTAAACTAGATCAAAAAAGTGACATTATTCTCACAATGGCAAGTATCACAACTGACACCATTATTCACATTATCTTTGTTTTGGAGAAATTAGAAAAAGATCAATAGGATTTAGAAAAAAAATGAAACATATTAAAGTGGAGCTTCTGGTCTACTTCATAGTCACTAACAATGAAATGGTGGAGGTACAAGTGTTTTTATTGTCCTTGCTTAGTTTTGAAAGTGGCTAGATGTAGCAATTAGCCCTATGGAGATATGGTCAAAAAGGGCATCTCTCTTCCTATCATGCCAGTGAAATTTGAAATAACTTTATCTAATAAGTATATGTAATAATGAAATCCAAAAAAAAATTATGAATCTATTAAAATCATTATTTAAGGAAATGGCATCATATGAAAATGAGAGCAAAGTTACCCAACCAAGAGTAGAAAATCAAGTAGCAATATGATTGAGGATGTGCACAAACTATTGGAGAGGACTGAAGATGTTGAATAGGATTTATAAAATACCTTTAATTATTTTAGAACAAATTCAAATACTAAATTCATTTAAAATCATGTAAATGAAGATGATGAGATGTCTACTTCAAATTCAGATTTTAGTGTTCAATTTTTAGAAGCATCTTTGCCTGCTCAAGGTTACAAACATGACATAGTACCAAGATACAAAGAAGCATTAGTTACAAGATAGAATGTGTATAGGCAATACACTCATAATACTTACATAGATAATATATAATCCATTCCATATAAGGTTAGGTGGAATAATGGATAACTTCATCATATCATTGGAATAGAAAGATTTGTACGAGATAATAGTTTTGGTCTAACAGAGGATAGGAATTTTGGGTTGGATCCTCTTGATTTCAATAGTGATGTCAGAAAGAAAGGGCCAATACATTCATGTGGAAAATATATTTCCATGATTTCTAGTGTGCCTAAGATATCAAATTGCTCTATATGCAATGGGAATGAAGATTTATTTTTTAATTCCATTTACAAATGCGAGTGCTATGGAGTTTATGTCCATCATTCCTATTATGGGATTCATGATCATAAAAATATTGCTAAAGTAGATAGGTTACAATTAAATTATTGGTATTATATAAAATGTGAAGCTTTTGGTAGTGTATATGCTTATATATGTTGTACAATTTATTCTAAAGGTGGTGGTGCACTCAAATTAAAAACAAATCCTTAAAAATGGGCACATGTAGTTTATGTATTATATACACATGAAACATTATTTTTGGATGGTGATTTTATGGAGATAATTGATGGTGTTTCTAATATGGTTAAGTGCAATCGAAGAGGTTGAATATCATTCTAATGGTGGACATGAAAATAAAATTGGGAATTCATTGTCAAGTCCCAATAATTGGGACATAAATGATTCAACTTTGATATCAGATGATGCCTTAAGATTGTGTGAAAATGGTTGGTTTATGGAAAAAAAATTACATGGCATTCTACTAAACTAGGTTGGGATGGAGTCAGATGAAAAGTCAAAAAATGGAAAATTTTCAAAGTTGTATATGAGACTCCAAAGTCCCAAGGATATCTTGGTGGGAAAAATAGATTGCAAAATAAAAGTCTTCAAAAAGTAGGTTACAAAGAGTGGCCAACTCTCCCAATCCCACTGATCAATGTAAGTGGAAGAAGTCAACACAAGAAGAGCTTTAGGGAGAATTTAGGAAGGAATGTAATTTTCTAATTTTTCTAATGTACAAATTACAAATTGTACTTAGATATCTCAAACCTACTAGTCAGTGTTAGTCAACATGAGGTCTTAGTATAAAAGGGAACTTTTAGGACAATTGTAATTTTGATGTTTTGAAAATTTAAAATTATAGTTGGATTTTATATTTCCTTGAGGGAAATTTGAAGGTGAACTAGAATTATGAATTATAATTTGCAAATTGTAAATTGCAGTTGGAGTTCCCATTTCCCTGAGGGAAGTTTTGAGGGGAACTCCAACTACAAAATATAATTTTGCAATTTGTACATTGTAAAATTGCTACTAAGTTCTAGATTTCCCTAATATAAATAAAATTTCAAAACTACTACTAAGTTCCATGTTTCCCCAATACAAATAAAATCAACAAATTGCAAATGGTACCTAGAGTTTCCCAAACAAGGAAATGTTCAAATTTGAAAAAGGGACTAGAATTTCATTAAAAAGCTAAAAGGTGAAAAGTAATGCATTTGTGCATTAAAAAAAATTTAGGCAACTCTAAAATCTAAAAATATTAAAAAATAAAATGTGAAATAGGTAAAGGGGGAAAAGGCAAGTTGGAACTAAAAAGTAAAAAGGTAAAAGTAACCTACGTTTTAAATTTTCCATTGTTTTGCTTGTTCAAATACCTTCATGGAAGAAATATTACAGGTCTACATAATCAAGTTGGGTTATTTCATATAAGATTTTTCAAATATCCATGGGTATGGATTGTTCAAATGCCATCATTACAAAATTAGGGTTATTCTTTGGCATGCATAAAGGGAAGGACAACTGTCCAAAAGGTTTCAACTGTGAAAATGAGTGGTCAAAAGCATCTCAAAGGTATTACACAAGAGGATAAAGATATTTTTTGGCTCAAAATATTAATATTCTCCATCTAGTTCAAGTAAAATGCATTTTTAACCAATAAATTGAAGGGCTTGTTGAAAATGTTCATCGTTACTTTTAGAGGTATTTACAACAATTATTTTTCATCTGAAGGGATGAAGATTCTAGGTGTGGAGAGAAGCATATTCTAGCTAGGAGAATCTTGGCAAACACATTAGAGCTATTTGCAATTTTACCAAATTGTAAATTACAACTCACATTCCTAGATTGCAAAAAGTGGTAAAAATGTATAAATAGAGGTCTTCTCCTGTTTTCTAAGGTTAATTGTTGTTTGTTTTCTCTATGTCTTAGGCTCTATAAAATTTTGTGATGAATTACTATGTGTATGTATGGTCTCCATTACTAATGTGGTTGTAGATATATAACCATTAGAAAGCTCTATGAGCATGTTTGTGTATTTCTTGTCTAACAAAGAGCAATCTCACCATGATCATCCCTATGATAACTTTTACAAACAATGTTGTATGTAAGGTTTATTTACAAGTTTAATGAAAATGATTTTCATTTTTACTATTTCCTATTGACGAAGTGAAATAATATATTTTTAAAATGATTTTTATTAGAGTTTTGATTCGATGCTTATCATTGGTTGACATTTTGGGTATATATCTAAGATGATAAACCCCTTTCCATAGTTTAATTTGAAAATATGTTGTTGAATAACTCATTAGGGCACCATGTGTTTATGAATTTAATAAGAAAAATTATTTGAGATTATAAATCCAGTGTATGTTCTAGGGTTTCAATAATCATTTAGGTATTTCCATTTCATTAGCACCAATAAATACAAACCATTCCTAGTATTTCCCTTAGCTTGCATGTAAATCTTCTTCATTTTCTCAAGTGAATGATGTCATGAATGTTGAAATAATCCCTACTATTTGAAAAACACCATCACACCACTCTTTTTGTAACTATCTAACTTGTCCTAGCCTATTCTACCCTACAAACAATACACCTTGCTAAATTTTTTAAATGTTATTTGACTGTAGATGCATAAATCTTGCCTATTTAACATGTTTATGTATTTTTGTCTTTGAAGCTTAGCATTAAAATCTTCCGTTTGACCCCCATTATTGAAAATTTATTAGAATGAATGTTGCATGGATATCCCCATTTGTCTTTACTAGCTTGTGTTTGAATTAGTGCATTTATGTATTTCGTGTGATAACCCTTCTCGAGTAGAATGTGTGAATTTGGTTATGCCTTGATCAGACCTTCATTTGTGTGTCAAAAATATCCATGGAGATTAAATTATAGAATCTCTCTATGTGAGAAATCTACCCTTTATGTCCTCTCGCCTTATTTTAGGTAGATCCAAAAGTAGGACGAATATGACTATACCCTTTATCAATGCCTCCTAATCATTGTCTAGATTTGGTCCATCAATATGTTAAACCATTCCGTAGATATAATTACATATCAATGGGTCTATCATCCATGTTTTCCATTCTTATAAAGTGTGTAATGTTGAGAAAAAGAGGTGTATAATTGGTAGCCAACACATCACTATTACCATTATCATGGAATGAAAAGACACCCATGGCACTTTTTTTATTAGGGACTCTTGAAGAGAGATGTCATTAATTCATGTTGAAAATTTATCTACCTATTTGTGCTATTTTGAATATATTTGGTTAGTCAATGATGTAACACTTCACTAGAACTATTATCATGGATAATCTTTATGAACTGTGTTACTAGGAACTCTTGTACAGAGCTACAATAATTTAGGTTATATCAAGTTATTTGAATTGAAATATTTGTTTCATTTAACCTAAAATTTATATTTTAAGACATGTTTATCCACATTATCTCATGTGTTTAAGATTTTAGGTTATTTGATTGTATTTAACTATCTTGGTTGTCAACGTCGTGACACTCCACTCAGGATGTTCCAAGAAATTCAAAAAATTTGATAAATTATCTTCTACTGCATCTTTTTACAAAGAGTTTTTAACTTGTGCATGTTGGAAAGTGATTCCCCCTTTTGAACATATATCTAAAAAATTTAGTATCTTTGCCTTTTATCTAATCAATAAATTCAGCAAACTATGTTTTTAGCATGTATCATAGCTTGTTCATAAATTGTTACATTCTAGAATTTTTATTCTAGTGGAAACTCCAATTTTATCATCTCATTTCAAAGAAGATCACTACCTATTTTAAATATATTTATTAAGTTTCATATTTTAGTGTTTTATTTCTTGAAAATTTAGAAGGACTGAGATCATCTTTCAAAGGTGACTTGTCAAAATAGCTTGTCTAACCCCTGAGTATTTATCAAAGAAGGTGACAAGTTTGGAGGATAATTGAAGGGAAAATATTAGTTTATAAATAGTGTCTAGATGGTCATGGTTATGATAATCTTTAACTTTCTATTGATCTTCCCATTATTGAAGAATATCATATCTCTATAAGTCCTTTAGAATCATGTAGTCCAATTTATTATTCAACACCTTTTCAACTAGCTAAATCCCCTCCTATGTTTTATCTACCAAGCCCACATCACTCACCCCCTCATAGACCTTTTCCATTCGATCTTGAACCCAGTAGTTAACAAATCACGAGGCATAGAGACCAAAATGAGAATGAACATCTTACATTCCACATTTATGGGTTTATACCTATCAATTTTTATGAAATTGAAGTCTATGCTAATGAAGTCCTAAATGAAGTAAATAACTACCTTCCCAAATTTCAAGGGAATAATATAGTGAGTGGTAATTAATAGTTGAAGTCTTTTCAAATAATAATTGAATATTATGAGGTTGTTTGAATCAATTTATTTATGCACATGATAAAAAAAGACACTCATTAATGGTTCAAATCCCTTCCCCATGACTGCATTGATTCATCAGAGGAAATGAAGAATGTTTTCTAAATATAGTATGTTAATAGAATTGATCCCAATTTTCTCTTGGATAAATTTGTAAACATCAAAGAGAACCTTAGTGAGTGTGCGTAGGACTTAAATACAAGGTTCAATAAGACTGTGATGTGTCTTCTTGAAAACATTAGGCTGAGTGATGAAGCATGCTTAATTAAATATTGTCATACCTTTGAGAAAAAGGCTACATGTTACTTAAGGGATAAGGCTGCCATGAAATTATGGTTGGCATTCAATATGGCCATTGAAATTGAGAATAACATAAAGGCTATGGGTTGATGTGAAACAGGTTAACCTAGAAAAAATGTAGTCCACTAAGACAACCAACCTTGAGGAAACTGTTAGTACTTTGGTGTCCAATATAAAAGAGATGTCATACAAGTTGGATAAATATGATAATGGGTTGCCTCATTGGTCTATAATTCATCAGAGAGATCCAAATCTCAATGAAGCATAAGGAAGGGTTGATTTCCATAATCAATATAATGAAAAAGGCAAGAGGTTTACACATGATGATATAAATCATAATATAGGGGATGAAAAAGAAGTGCCTAATCCATTGAACACCAAGGTGAATGTTGTAAATTTTTATTTTAAAATTGATTGGTGTGAAAACTTCTTCCTTCTCCATTACCCATGTTATATTATTGAATCAATTGATGAAGATGTATATTATCATAAATCTAAGTTTGATAATGATGAGATTTTGATGTTCAATTGTTAAGAATCCTCAAGTATGTTGTTTACCTTCATAGAATTATTGAGTGTTTCTACTTTTGACTAGTTTTGAAGTGTTATAGGGAGGGTATATATCCTAAATTATGAATTTAATTATGATGTTAATATGAAACAAGCATATCTTTTACCGATTCATGATTTTGAGTTCTTATGTTCAACGATTATTAAAACATATGATGAGGGAATTCCTTTAGTTGAGGATAGGTAGCTACTAATTAATGAAGCATTTTCCCAAGGGAAAAAATATTACTTGATAAGTAGAAAACCAAGTGTTTCTCTTCAAGACACTACCCCTACAAATCCAATGGTAGGGGATGCAAGTAAGGAACTAAAGAAAACTATAGTAATCCTAAATTACTCCAAGCTAGTACCCATTTCCCAAGATGTCAAACTAAGAGGTACTCTAGTTAAAAATACTGTACCCATTTTATCGAGCATCCCTAATGGTATGAATGATGTTGAAACAAATCTACCTCAAAAAGCTGCTATAATACATCCAAATCCATCCCAACCTATTCCACTTCAAACATTAAGTGATTATATTCCAAGTGAAGATATTTTCATGATTCCTTGTAATACACCTCCTTTTTAGTATATCATGTGTGATATATCCCAAGTGTTAAGCCAACTAAAAATCCCTATGACACTTTTTGAATTCTTGTAAATACCTAGAGATAGGAATAGGGAATTTAAATCCTTGCAGTTTTGTGAAAGTTAAGATGAAAATGAAATGACTTCACCCACAATACCCCTAAAATAATATAAATAATTAGAAAAGGTTTTTGAATCCATCACAGAGGTTTATTTAGGGATTGAATTGGTAGAAAGTCTATTGAATGTGGATCCATTTTACACAACCCTATTAATAAATGGTCTGAGTGTCTAAAATTATATGTTTAATTCTAGAGCCTCTTATAATGTGATGCCCCTGGGTGTCTTATATGAGCTTGGAATTAAAATCACATTAGTATTTATCAATTTTTATGCCATAGATTCATTATAGGTACTAGTTGTTAGACAATTCAAGAGGTTGGTCGTATAGTTGGTAGTGCATATAGGCATGTATTTAAATATGGACATGGTAGTTGTGGACTGCCTACCTAAGTGGGGGATGCTACTGTCATGAAAATGAGCTACTAGCGTGTGTTGAAATCTACAAATGGACCTTTCTTATTCCACCATTCCATTGAATGGTAAGATGCTCATAATCCATAGGGAGTCAAAGATTATACATGTAATTGAAGATCCAAAACATGCTCTTAATGAAGCATTGTAAATTAATGTTGAGTAGGGCAACTTGATTGGGAATATTGATGCCAATGAACACCCTATTGTTATTGATGTTGGCCCTGATAGTGAAGGTGATGTTTGGAAGATGCATTTTGATGGGTCTTACTCCAATCTTGGAAATAGAGTTGGGGTTGTATTTTATGCCCTAATGGTAAATGTTTTATGTATTTTTTATTATATATTTTGAGTATACTAATAATACTACTCAGTATGAGGAACTCTTTCTTGGTCTACCAATTTCTCATAAATATGAAATTACAAATTTGGTTGTAAAGTGTAATTTCAATCTAGTGGTTAAGTAGGTTTGCAATGCTTACGCTACAAAAAATAAAGCTTTGAAATAATATAATAATGATATTTTGGATTTGATAGATTTCTTTGATGCATTCAACATTTGTTTTCATGAAATAAGTTTCAACAAAAAAACTAATAGGCTTGTAGGGTTAGGTGCTCAGTTTGATATTAAAAATATGAACCCTCATTATTAGTACAAAGTGGAGGTGTTTGTTACGCCTTCTATCCCAAATAATGTTCATCATTGGTAGGTATTTTATGATGATGACCAGATCATGAGGTTTCTAAATTTTGAAGCTAAGTTTCAAGATCAACTCATAGACTTGGAATCCATGGTTCAAATTTGTGATAGGAAAGAAACATTTTTTAGGAACGATATAATTCACTTGAGGACAAACATGCTCCCTAAGGGATTGTTAAACTTATAAGCATCTTTTGATGGAACTGATAGAACATAAACTCAAGACTCGTTTATCTCAATAGATGTGACTAAGTATAATTTGGGTTCTCATGAGAATCCAGGGAAGGATTGGATAGGTACTCATATAAGTTCAGCTGATAAGAGAATTTTTATGTAGATGTTATAGAGGTAACATGACTATTTTTCTTGGTCTTATTCCAAATTGAAAGCTTATAGGGAAGATTTATTTCAACATGTCATCCCTACGCATCTTAATAGCAAGCCTTTTAGGTAGAAACATAGACCTATTTAACCCATATTGGCCACTAATATGTGGGATGATTTAATGAAGCTAAGATATGGTGGTATTATTCATCCCATCAGGTATTCATCATGGGTGGAAAACATAGTCCCTATGAGAAATAAAAATGGTGACATCCAATTCTGTGTGGAATTTTTGTAACTTGTATAAAGCTTATTTAAACAATAATTATCCCATACCTAATATGGATAACCTAATGCAAAGTGTTTTAGGATCAAATATTTTATGCACACTAGAGAATTTGTCATGGTATAAGCAAGTTGTGGTGAAGGAATTTGAGAGACAAAAGACTGCATTTACTATGCCTTGGGGAATGTATGTATATATGAGGATGCCTTTTAGATTAATAAATATTAGTGAAACATTTCAATGAGATATAGATGTTACATTTGTATGGGTAATCAATAAGTTTATAGCTATGTATTAGGATGAATTACCATATACTGCATGACTAGAGAAGAACATTTGGAGCATCTAGAGAAAGTGTTCATTAGATGCAGTGAGTTTGGCATTCCAGCTAATCCTATGAAGTGTCACCTTTCAATATAAAAGGTTAAGTTGTTAGGACATATAGTATCCAAGGATGGTGTCATGATTGACCTTGAGTGAGTAGAATTCATTGACAATGTGCCTATCCCATAGTTTGAGAAGGAAATTTAGTCCTTATTAGACAAATAAATTTCATGAGGAGGTTTGTTTCTAATTTTTTAGGAATTACTTTGCATATCACTTCTATGTTGAAACTAGACCAAACCATCAAGTGGGAGGATAAGGAAATGTAAGCATTTAATGGCATCAAAGAATATTTAAAATTTACCCTTGTTTTGGCTTGTCTTGATTACACAAAAACATTCTAAATATTCTCTTTTGCATCATATAATATTGTTACTACTTCGTTGTTGTAAAATAGTGCATATGATCATGATCAGCCCATAGATTCCTTTGGAAAACCTATGCAAGGTTCTAAATTGAATTATAACATCATGGAAAAACAAGCTTTCACTCTTTTAAAGGCTGTTAGGATGTTCAATACTTATGTTATATTTTTAAAGATTATCACATATATTCTGTATACCATGGTGAAGTACATCTTGAATCAAAGTGAAATGTACAACAAGAGAGGTAGGTGGGTTAAAAATAAGCAAGATTATGACATAGATATTCAGACCCCCAAGTTAGTAAGAGGGATGGGTCTAGCGAAGCTCATGGCTGAGACTAATTTACAAGTAGTTGAAGTAAATAATTATGTTTTCAATGTTGATGATTACTTGAGTAGATTTAACATATCTCCATGGTATAAATAAATTGTTTACTACTTTCAAAATATGAATTATCCCACTGAATTAGATAAGAATCAAAGAAGAACTCTTAAACTTGATTCCCAAAATATCTCTTAACTGAAAATGGATTGGCATGAAATAATCTAGATGAGGTTCTCCTAAGATGCATGGTAGAAGAAAAAACTGCTAACCTAATTGAGGACTTTCATAGTGAAATATATGGTGGTCAATTTGCACTTGAAGTCATAGCTCATAAAATTATGAGAGTTGGTTATTGGTGGTCATCACTATTCAAGGATGTCACTCAGAAAGTTATAAAGTGAGATAAATGTTAGTAGTTTTCTAAAAGGTTAAAATATTTTGGTTATGTTTCCTTACATCCTGTGACAAATTAAGTCCCATTTAGACAATGGGGAGTTGATTGCATTGGATAAATTATTGATTTGTCTAGATCTAGACATAAATGGATAATATTTACAGGTAACTACTTCACAAAATGGGTTGAATCGGTCCCTACAAAGAAGGATACACACTAGGTAGTTATAGAATTTTTGATAAATCACATTATATATCAATTTGGTGTGCCTATAAAATTAATTGCTTATAATGCCATGATTTTCAAATCTAAAACTTTAGTGGCATTATACAAAATGTACAGGATATAATTATCTTATGATTCCAATTATAACCCTCAGGGGAATGGGCAAGCAAAATCCAATAACCAAAACTTGCTCAAAGTCATTAGACATACTTTGGAAGCAAACGAGAAGAAGTGGGGTGAATAGTAGAATTTTTATTTGTAGGCTGATAGGATCATCCCTAGGAGAGATAAAGGGAAAATCCCTTTTGATCTTGTTTATGGATCTCAAGAATTTTTTTATATGAATTTCAAGTTTCCAACCTATCAATTCATGTAATAGATATAATATGATGAGTAAATAAACTACTATGAAAGAAGGATGACCTAGTTTATTTAGCTTGATGAAATTCAAAGACAAGTTTATGAGAGACACCTCAAGTTCAAGGAAAGACTAAAGAAAATATTCGATAGGAAGCCAACTCTAAAAAAATTCCAAGTAGGTTATCTAGTTTTACTTTGGGGTAGTAGGCATAAGGAGAGAGGAAAACATGCCAATTTTGATGCCTTGTGGATGGACCCTTAATCTATTCATTGCTAAATTAGGGAACATACTTTCTTCTTGAGGGACTTAGATGGTGAGATACTAAAGCTTCCAGTCAATGGTAGACATTTAAAATTATTCCTTGATTGAGTCCACGAATATGTATAATATTAAATAGTGTATAATTTTTTTACTTTGTTTTTTTGTTTCCCATCGGATTTGGGCCTTTTTCATATAGTTCATTTCATCATTTTTTGTCATGTGTTCATTTTTATATCCTCCTGATCTATTTTTATTTATCTACCTTATTTTGTTTAAGTTTTCATTGGTGTTTGATATAATTTTCTAATGTGTTGACTCTATGGCCCAATGGATTGACATGTAGTCTTATTTTATGGGGTTATTTTCACACCCATAATGGGTGTACATCCTTAGGTAAGAGCCAATGTTGGTGCCCAAATACGTTGGGCACCTTATCAAAGGGTTCATGTTGGATGTGGAGATCCATGTTCAAACTAAGGTTCAAGTTTATTAAAACTCATGCATTAAGAAACCTACCACATGGAGAAGTTCAAAAAACAAAAGGTAATTCAAAGTTTTTTAACAAATAAAGTGTGGTCCCTAGAAAATGCATCTAAGAGTTCCATTGGGGATTTGAGTGTTCAAAATAAATTTTACAAATTAGAAAATGGGATAAGAAAATCTGTGGGGTAAAAAATCATGGTAGAAAATTAAGACCCAAATGCAATTTGTAATTTGATAAATTACAATTTGGATGTGAGATTTTATATCCCATGTAAGGAAGGAGAATGGGAGGATGGAGGAGATATTGGTATTGAATTCAGGTTAACCAAATTTATTAATTGCAAGGTGTTCTTCCATATCTACATCCTGTAGTACAAAAAGAATAAAATAATGATAGAGAAAGGGAGCCTAGAAGCAATTTTGCAAATTATTAAATTTCAAGTTGATTCTAATTTTTTGGATCCCACATGAGGAGAGAAATAGGTGGGAAAATAAAACACAATAAAATGTCACTTAGGCATCTAAATAAGAAGGCCAAGGAAAGGGGGAGGTCACATTCCCCTTCACCTAAATAAGACAAGCAACATTCTTCTCACCACGGCAAGGATCATGGCCAAGACCATTCTTCACATTGTCTCTCTATGGAAAAATTAGAAAGAGATCAAGCAGATTTATAAATAAATGAAACATATAAAATTTAATATTTTTTCCACTTAGTATTTACTATTGGTGATATGGTTAAGGTATGAATGGTTTTTTGTCCTTGATTAGTTCTGAATGTTGCTAGATGTAGTAGTTAGATCTATGCAGATATGGTGCAAAAGTGAATCTCTCTTCATATCAGGAAAATAGAATTTGAAATCCCTTTATTCAATAAATATATTGAAGAAATCAAGTGGGAATCAAAAATACTTATGAATCTATCAAATTCATTATTTTAAGCAATAACATCATATGAAAATGAGAATAAAGTTACCCAACCTAGAGTAGAAGATAAAGAAACAATGTGAGTGAAGATGTGTACTAACTATTGAAGCATAATGGAGAAGTTGAACATGATTTATAAAATACCCTTAATTCCTTCAGAGTGCACTCAAATACTCGATACATTGAAAATCATATAAATGAAGATGATGATATGTCTACTTCAAATTTGGATTTTAGTGTTCAATTTTTAGAATCATCTTTACCTGCTTAAGGTTATGAAGAGGACATAGTATCAAGATATAAAGAAGTGTTAGTTATAGGCTAGATTTTTAATAGGTAATACATTTAGAATTATTCTAAACATACTTCACAAGCCATTCCATATAATTTTGGGTGGAACAATGGACAACTTCCTTGTATCATTGGAATGAAAGAATTTATGTGGGATAACAGTTGTGGTCTAATAGAGGATAGTAATTTGGGGTTGGATCTTCTCAATTTAGTAGTGATGATGGAAAGAAAGAGCTAATAATTTCATGTGAAAAATATAGTTCCATGATTTCTAGTGTGCCACAGACATTATATTGCTCTATATGCAATTATTGTGAAGATTTAGTTTTGAATTCCATTTACAAATGTGAGAGCTGAGGGGTTTATGGCCATCATTCTTACTATGGGATTTAGGATAAGAAAATGTTTTCAAATTAGACAAGTTATAAGTATATTATTGGTATTTCATAAAATATGAAGCTTTTGCTAGTGCAAATGCTCATATATGTTGTGAAATTTGTTGTAAAAGTGGTGGTGCACTCAAATCAACAATTAATCCTAAAAAGTGGGCACATGTAGTCTATGTATTGTATACAAATGAAACATTATTTTTGGATGGTGATTATATGGATCCAATTGATCGTTTATTTATTGTGTTTAAGTTTAATCAAAGAAGCTGAATATAATTCTAATGGTGGAGATGATACTAAAATAAAGAATTCATTGCCGAGTCCTAATAATTGGGATATAAAGGCTTCAAATTTGATCTTATATGATGCCTTAGGATTGTGTGAAAAGGTTTGGTATCTATAAAAAAAATTTATAATGTATCCTATTGAACTAGGTTGGGATGGAATCAGATGAAAAGTTAAAAAATGACAAATTTCAAAAGTTGCATTTAAGGTTCCAAAGTCCCCCAGAGATCTTATTGGGAAAAGAAGCTTATAAAATTCAAGTCTTCAAATGGCAAGTTATAAATTGTGGTCAACTCTCCCAATCCTATCAATCAAAGAAAGTGGAATAAGTCAACTCAAGAGGAGCTTCAAGGAGAATTTAGGAAGGAATGTAATTTTGTAATTTTACAAATGTGTAATTTCAAATTGCACTTGGATCTCCCAAACCTACTAGTCATGTCGATCAACATGAGGTCCTAGTGTAAAATGTAACATTCAAGTTCAATTGTAATTTGGTAATTTTTCAAATTGTAAATTGTAGATGGAGTTGCCATTTCCCGAAGGAAACTTTTTATGGGAGATGTAGATATAAATTATAATTTGAAAATTTGCAAATTATAATATATAGTTAGAGTTCCCATTTCCCTGAGTTTTAGATTCCCCAATACAAAGAAAATTGAAAAACTAAAGATGAGTTGGGGATTTCCCCAATACAAAGAAAATTGTAAAATTACAAATGGGACCTAGATTTCCACAACATAAATAAAAGTGCATATTTCCAAAAGGGACTAGAATTTCCCCAAAAGGCTAAAAGGTGTAAAGTAATGTGTTTATGCATTAAAAAATGTGAAGGCAACCCTAAAAGATAAAAATTTGAAAAAACCAAATGTGAATAAGGAAAATTATGAAAAATCAAGATTGTGTCAAAAATTGAGAAGGTAAAAATAACCTAAGTTTTGTATTTTCTATTGTTTAGCTTGTTTAAATACCTCGATACGAGATATATTGCAGGTCTACAAGATCAAGGTGGGCCATTCCAAATAATATTTTTCAAATGGCCATGGGTTATTCAAATACCATCATTACAAAAGAAAGGTTTTTATTTGGAGAGTATAAGAGGAAGATAAGCTATCCATAAGGTTTCAAATAAGTAAATGAGTGGTCAAAGGGATATTTAAGTAGTTGCATAAGAGGCAAAAAATATGGTTTAGATCCAATGGCAAATATTCTCCTTCCAACTCATGTAAAATGCATTTCTAGCCAAGAAATTAAAGATTTTGTTGAAAATATTCATCATTATATATAGAGGCAATTAAAACAATGTTTTTTCATGCAAATGGATGAAGATTCTAGGCATGAAAAAAAGAATATTCTAGCTAGGAGAATCTTCATAGAAATTTGAGAGACGCTTGTAATTTTTCAATATTGAAAATTGTAGCCTACCTTCCTAGATTGTAAAAAGTGGTAAAAATGTATAAATAGAGTTATTCTCCTCTTTTCTAAGGTTTTTGGTGGTTATTTTTATCTCTAAGTCTTAGTATCTTATAAATTTTTGGATCAACTACTATATTCTATGAATTATCTCCCTAGCTAAGATGGTTAGAGCTGTACATGCATTAACAAGCTCAGAGAGCATGTCTATGTCTCTCCTGTCTGACAAGGAAAAATTTCACCATGTTTGTCCCCATGGCATCATTTACAAATAATGATGTATGTAAGGTTTATTTACAAAGTTAATGAAAATGATTATGGTTTATACTATTTAATTTTGATGAAGTATAGTAATATGGTTTGTAAATAATGTTGATTAGATATCTATTTTAATGCTTATCATTGGTTGTCATTTCGACATAGATCTAAGATATAAACCCCTTTCTACTATTGAATTTGAAAATATGTTGTCAAATAACTCTTTAGGGCATCTTAGGTTTATGAATTTAATAGGAAAAGTTATTTGAGATTCTAAGTGCAGTGTATGTTCTAGAATTTTAAGAATCATTTGGGTATTTTCATTTCATTGACACCAACAAATGTAAATTTCTCCTGTTATTTCCCTTATCTTGCATGTTTGTCTTCTACATTTTTGCAAGTGAATGATGTCATGAATGTTGAAATAATCCATATTATTTGAAAACCACTAGCACACCACTCTTTATGTAACTATCTAACTTATCCTACCCTATTCTACCCTATAAATAATACACATTGCTCAATATTTTAAGTGTCATTTGCCTATAGATGCACAAATATTTCCTACTTAACATGTGTCTATATTTTTTTCTTTGAAGCCCAACATTACAATCTTCCATTTGACCGATGTTAACAAAAAATATTTAGATTAAAGTATACATGCATGTGCCCATCTGTCTTTAGAAGCTTATGTTTCCCTTTATGCATTTGTGAATTATATGTGACAATCCTTCCCGAGTCGAGTGTGTAACTTTGGTCATGCCCTTATTAGGCATGCATTTGTGTGTTGAAAATCCACATGGAGATTGAAATGTAGAACCCCTCTATGTGATCAATCTACCCCTTAGGTCCTCTCACCTTGGTTTAGGTAGAGCTAACAATAGTAGGGAGCTAACCATACCATTTGTCAGTACCTTCAAGTCATTTTCTATATTCAATGTATCTGTGTGCTAAACTCTTCCCCAAATAGAATGACATATCATCTATTTTATCATCCATGTTTTTCATTAATAAAAAGTGTGTAATGTTGACCAAAAAAGGTGTACAACTAGGCACCAACATAACAAAAATAAAATATGGAAAATAACTAAGAAAACAACAAACCAAGAAACCAAAGCCAAATGTGGTTGTACAATGGAACTAGTCAAAAAAACATGATGCTACCTAGGACATTTATGCAAGATTTAGGCCAATTTTTGACATTTCCTCCATAAAATAGAGCCCATCTAGACAAAAGGTCAAACCATATTTCTACCTTTCTTAGGTCCCAATGACTAGAGGGTCATAATGGAAGATTGGGCCTCTGATATTTTGTTATTTTTCTTTCTATAAATTTTATTCCATCTACTTGTATGTTATGAAATTTTAGGTTCAAGTGGTAAAGATATTTTGATTGATTTAAAGTGTAGATTTTTATCTTATACTAAAACCATGGCCACTTATTCTACCCTTAGGGCTTCTAGATTTAGATTAGCCTCCCTAGAGATGGCAAGGGTTTTAGAAACTTATTCTAACTCCATCACAAATGGAGTTAATAAATCTAACATGGTGTCATCCTTTACAAACAAAGAGCTTGTAGGGTCATCATTTTGAGTAGAATTCTTAAACTTATTTTAAGATGATTCAAAATCTTCAGTATCAAATACAACAGCATTCACCATGAGGTTTGCTTCTTTCTTATGATGTTACTACAAACTTTAGTTAGGTGGTCTATATTGAAGCAACTACGGTCTATAGAACAATAGGTTTTAATAATCGAGGGCTTGAGACTAATAATAACATTATACTTGTAGAATGGTCTTTCAAGAAGATCCTTTGAGTTATCAACATTGAACAGTATTATGGAAAATATAGTATGAGAAAAAGAGACAGTATCAGGTGTGTTTGTATAAATGTGCTTAGGGAACTTCCTATAGATTTAAAACTAGGTGCAGACCAAAATTGGAATGGGAAGTAGGGTAGGTGAATCTAGATAGGTACTTCATTTAAAGGCTCTATAAGGGGGTTAAATAAGGGGACTAGGGTTTAATGATTAATGGTTGTTGATTCCAACTCCAAGACTAAATTTCAATAATATATTTATCCTTGATGTGATAAAAAAAACAATAGAAAACCCTTTAAATTTGATTAAATTTTGAGTCTACTTTATATAACGGGTTGCCATTACTCTGAAATCTAGGCATGTACTGATTTTGAAGGGTCTTAGATGTATCTTGGATTAGTGTCATTTAGATGATGTTGTTTTTTATGATTTTATTGTGTTTAATTATTTTTTATATTTTTAATAGACTTTATTATACTTTTTAGTTATCATTACCTTCCCTATTTTTCATGTAAATGGCAATGTGCCTCTTTAAAACCTAGTTTTACCAATAATAAAGATAATTAAACCATTGGTTTATTTTAAATAGAAATCTAATAATTATAGATTTTGAGTTATAAAAAATATTTGATTTTGAATTATAGATTTCAAATTGGGTGGTACTTTGATAGATCATGCTAAAGCCATCTATTGTAATTAAATAGGTAAGATATATCCTTTGACTAGCAAAAAAATAATGGCTCTAACGTCATTTTGTTTATAATGCTATGATGTTTATGAAATGGAATTATTGAATTCCTGTAAATACAATTTTGTGAATGGTTTATGATTTTTATTTTTATTTATGTAAATATATGTTTTGGGTTTGAATCATTATGTTGTTTTCATAGTTTGACATGTAGATACTAGATATTAGGCATGCAATCATTGTGATGTAAGATTTATTGAATAAGTGGCTCTAGATTAACATGGAAAAAATATTTTTTTTGTCTCATATTTTCACTAACTCTAATCATATTATGTTTAACTAACACTTATGGATAGTTTTGAAGGATCATGATTTAATTTTTCATAGCAGTGTATTGTCATTAGAAGAAAAGGTTTGACTTATAATAAGAAATCAATTGTGAATTCATTTTCTATGTTACTATGTTGTATGAAATAATTTAGTCATTGAATTATTTTAAATAGATAAATATGAAGGGTTTATTAATTTTTTTAGGGTTTATATAGAAATAAGTTTTGGGTTTGAATTTTATTATTGTTTTGAAAGCTCAATGTAAACAAACTAGAGTTTGGACATGTAGTCATTGCCAACTAAGCTATTTATGAATAAGTGTAAATGATTGAATGAGGGGAAAATATTAAATTAATCTTAGTTTCATTTATGACATAATTATTAATTAATTTTAAATCAATACATTTTTTCTTCTCATAAGATTATATGCAATTCTACAAGGCTATGACTTCATTATTTATATAGCCTTGTGTTGTCGTTGAAAGGTAAGTTCTAAAAATTACATATGATTTTTATTAAAATTAAAATTTATCATGCATTCACTCCTTACAATATCATAAAAGATACCAGACAAAGACAACATTAATAATTAGAAATATTATCACTTTGTGTTTATGCAGTATGAATACCTTATACTAGCAATAATAGAAAAAAAAAATTACATGAGAAAGACAACATTGGAAATTAGTAAAATTATCATAATATAGTTTTAAAAAATTAATAGATTATGTATGTACATCATTACCCTCATCATTACACTCTTCTTCCCCAAACTCACTCCTTCGCTCAATTTCATTGATATATTGGTCTACTCAAATGTTTCATTTTTGTTTAATGCTTATTGATTCCTTAGAAGTTACCATGGGTTATTATTGGCACTACATTTTATTAAGAGTTCAATGCTTACAAAAGATTCATGTTTTATCTGATATTTGTTTTGAGCAATTAGAAAAAAAATAAAAAACATGTGTATGTTCACATCAAAGAGAAATAGAGAAATCCTACCCTCCATGTTGAATAGACCGCTTCCTTAAATTTGGTTCCACTTCTTTTATTACAGTACTTACATTATGTCTCATTTGTGAAATTGTTATTTTTATAACCTTAATATTAATGGAGGTACACCACTTTTTTACATCAAATTCCACTCAATTATTGTATATTTGATCTCTTATGAATTATAAAGGTGGGATAAATACTCTTATATTTTTAAGTATTGAATATTGTAGAAGATAATTAGTGTTTGAGGAGCTATATTTATAATTTTTTAAAATGTTGTTTTTAGTAACTAGGATACAACTGTCAGTTTATTATTTCAGGTCAAAGCAGGAGTGAATTCAAAAATTGACATATGATAGTTTTGAATGATTCCAACCATGATTAGTAGCAACGTCATTGATCCTATCCATTTATATGTCATTTTTGTTATTTTTTGCTAATGGGTGTATATAAGACTAATGGGTGTATATAAGACAACATTTTTGACTCATGTATTTCCACTCATTGGTAGCCTTCATCTTTTTTTTTAAAATTTCATTTCTAATAGAAAAGAATTATAATTATTTAATTATTTTTCATTTTTATTGTGTTATTGTCAAGGGTGACTCAATTATTTTTTAGGTGTAGAAAAATATCTTTCAATATTTATTAAAACCTTGTAGTTGAAATATAAATGTATGATACTACTATGTTGAAAAACAGTGTATATCAAGTAATTTTTTTTTTATAGATCTAAGGTTCTAAATTAAAATTGTATACATTAAATAATTTTCAATAAATAATATCAATATTGATTGAATGAATTCCATATGCAAGCAAGTTTTTTTAGTTGTAAAATGTTATGTGCAATGAGGGAAAATGTTGTCTAAATAATATTATCATATTTAGAATAACTTAGAATATGATAAATATTAGGATAAGTTATTAATATTACTATGTATAAGAATAATTAGAAATTCAAATATCGATAAGTTTTTTGGTTACGAATAAACTTAAAATATGAAAAATAGGAATATATATTAGTGATTGCATCCAATAAGTTATTTTAAAAGTATGTTAGGCATTTTAAAATCTCCTAATATTTGTATTTGATTTGCCACAAATGGAAATAAGTAAATAGGAATATTGATCCCACAAAATCACATATGAAAAACTATTTTTTATAAGAATAATTTTGTATTAAGGTATTTTTAAATCTACATGAAAATTAATTGAAATTACTAAGTTTTAAAATTAAAATATATTGATGATTTGTTTTCTAGTCCTTTGTGTTGTCTCTAGCATAAAATTAGTCAATTTATTGATTGTTTACAATTTTTTGGCTACTATTAGTTATTGTTGTCCTGTTGGGTGGCTAAGGCCGTATTGCTTCTATGATTACTTTAGTGTTGTATATAATCATAAATGAGTTAAGTGTTGGTTTGCATGTCTTATTATGCTAAGGGACCTAGTCAAAACCCTCTTATTAAATTTAGTGTTTTATATTATGATAAATGGGTTAGGTGTTGGCTTGCATGTCTTATTGGGTTGAGGGACCTCAACAAAAAAACCCTTTTATTCACTCTTATCAAATAAAAATATGTATTGTAATTTTTTTTTTATGATTAAAGTTTTCATAATAATTTTCTTATATATATATTTTAAGTTATCTATAATTAGAGTTTTAATCTTAAATTTATGCTTAGGTTTTTTGTATAATAAAAAATTGATATACAAAGTAAAGTTCCCTATTAAAAAGTAGAAACTTGAGCGGATATTCTAGTTTCCCATAGTTAAAATTTTACTAACTATAAATTTCCAAATTTATTTTTTAAAGATCGATAAATTTTTTCGTAAATAAAAATTCAAAATTCAAGTTATTTTTTTTATTAGCATTGCACAATACATTTTTGTTAAATTAATAGAAGTCAGATTTTCAATTGGAAAAACTTCAAGTTAGTCCAAGCTCCTTCAAGATTTCCTAGATAATATACATTATCCACAATAATTATTGGGGTAATGTAATTTTACCATGATAAATATTATAATATTAATTTGTAATATAATTTATTTACTATTTACTATTTATTATTTATTTTTATTTGGGGGGGGTGGCTGGGGAGAGGGGACAATTATCATGCATAAAAACATTATCTAATATAAATTGTATGTTGGGTCATTTAATGATCCAAAGTTAGTTTATTTTCTTAGATTAATATTTAGTTAGTATAGTATTTATTTAATTTACTTTTATGTTTTATTTTAAATAAACTGTTGGTTCACAAGAAAGTTGGTTTTAACCTATACCCACCCATGAAATCCTGTAAAGATTTTCATGTGCTTTGTAAATATTGATACAATAAATTATACAATACAATTTTAGTGTGTAAAAAAAGCTTTTATCATAATGTAATTTACTCATTATTTTCACTATAACCTGGGCCATCAGTGGTAATAGAGCATGGTTTATTGAAGCATGGTGAATACGGGAGAGGAAATGTGAAAAATTGATTCACGTGAAATAAAAAGCCTCACGTGAAATTAAATTTTAGAATTTGGTTGAATATTATATGAATTTTTTCACCCTAAAAAATGAAGTTGTACGATTGAAAATTATAGAAGTACGGCCTTACATCATCAAAAATTATGTTTCATTTATCAAAATTATCTTTAAAAGTATCAAACTAATATATATGCAAAAATAAAGGTACTATATAGATTTGTATGGCTTAATTGGAGTGCCAAAAGAGGATTAAAATAACCCATATCAGCTTTGGCATTGGAATGTTTCAGGGAGGCATTCGAATTATGGCATTGAAAGTTTGAACAAAGTTTATTTTTATATTTGGCAATGTTTTTTATTATATTTTTTCAAATATTAAGGTTTCGATGGTACCCACATAAAGCCTTGAAAAGATTTAAGTTTTATTTAAAAAATTACTTTCATGGAAAAAATTAATTTTTAAATCAAAAGTACCAATTTTTTTTTTATAGAAAAAGGAGGTCATTTAAATTATTTATAGAAACTAAAAAAATCTTTACATATTGTGATTGACTCTACCATATCTTGAACACACTATCATATTATTTTGTAAAAGTTACTTTTTTAGAAACTATACTTAAATATATTTCCAATAAGTATAAGCAAGGAGGGGTCCATAATGTCTTTCTATGAATTTTAATCCATGTAAACTTGTAAAAAAATTTGAATTAGCATTGTGGGGGGGTCTATATATCCTAACAAAGGAGAAAATTTATAAAGTACCATATCTTCTGCATATAGTGTCCAAAATCTTCATATGACCACTTTTTTTTAATAGAAATGGATTTATAAGAGCTTCAATGTGGATAGTTTTTTTTTTTGACATGTATAAGTATGTTTTTTCCACATATTTTTAATAAACTATGCATTGTAATGAAATCAAGTGAATTTTTTGTGGAATCCAACACCCTAAGTTTTTCTCAAATAGTAAAAATGTGTTGTATAGAACAAACAAATATCGTGATGATGTATCCCATCTCTTTTGTTGTCGATGATGATGGTATTACATTTCAATATTTATATATCCCTGAGGATCTAATAGGCTAAACTGAATAAATGAGAGGTTGGAGGATCCACAGAGGTTGGAAGATATTTTTCTTTCTCTAGTTTGCTATTTTCTTGGAGTATGGGTTCATTGTTGGGATAGCAAACTTTTGGATTGTATACTTTACATTCATAGAGGTAGTGTTGATATGATCTTTGATGTAGAGAATTTCAGTGATTTATGCTTGGTTTATTTATTATATAGCTTCTGACCTCTCGCCTGATAGGAGGAGAAGATATTCCATATTGGTTTATTTATTAGTCATCAGTGATGTGTGGTACGAGTCAATATTGTGTCACTAGCATTGTTATCACTAAGCAAAGGCTCGTGAGAGATGTTGGTGATTATTGGGAATCAATTTGAGATGTGTCATACATAGTACAGAGGGAAGTCACTTATTGGATAGATTTTGTATGAGGATCGATGTAGATGGATAGTGAGCGATCATGTTCTATTGTAGTATAGGGATGATCAAGGTGTTTATCAGTCTAGGATACATAGTGTACCAGTTGTAGTTGTGATAAAATCTAATTAAATAACTCACAGTTCATTGCTCTAGTTCTTCTATAACCCTTTGGATCAAGGGGGAGTTTTTGGGTAATTTAATAATCCAAAGTTAGTTTATTTTTTTAGATTAATATTTAGTTAGTATAATTTGTATTTAATTTACTTTTATACTTTGTTTTAAATAAATTGTTAGTTCATGAGAAAGTTGGCTTTAACTTGTAACCACTCTTGAGAAGCCTATACAACTTTTCATGTGCTTTGTAAATAGTGATTTGAGAAATAATACAATACAATTTTGTTGTGTACAAAAAAGGCTTTCGTCATAATGTAATTTATTCATTATTTTCACTATAACCTGGGCCATCATTGTATAGTGTTAGGAACTGACATAATTTTTAAAAAAAATTATTTAGGGCATTTGGAATCATGGAATGTCAAAAAATCATATTTTGTCATATTCATTATCTATAGTTATAGGATTGATTAACCAAAAATATTTCTTCTTATTGTTTAAATTATTCAAATTTTATTTGAGTTGGCTATATGGATTTTTCAAAACACAATTTTAAAACATCAAGTAATATAAAATATTCCTTGATTAATTTCATTTAAGTTTGTTGATTATTATCAATATTAGTTTCTATTTTAGTGGTGTAAATTATTCACAACTAGATTTAGGTAGTATAATGCATTTTATATGTTGTATATACTTTACACTATGTGGATAATACACATCGAATTTTTAGTAGTTTATAATTTTTAAAATTAATTTTTTAATATTAGAAATGGTTTATTAAATAGAAATCATCATAAAATATAGTGTATATTTGATGTGAGATCCCACCTTATGGAGGCCAAAATTTTTGATCAAGGAAAAGGATTGAGTTATTTACAAATAAAATAAAAATCTAAAAAACAAGATCCATGCCACCATAATTATATTTAGTGTGTTAGCATCAATTTCAAATAATTTTTAGGAGCTAAAAGGTATCATTTAAGGATTGAAATTTTCATTTTAATTTAATATTCAATATTTCTATAATTTTTAAACTTAATATTATTGTATTTTAGAATGTACATTAGTTTAAAATCATCATAGATAATTATTTATATATTAAAGAAACATGAAATAGTTAGCAAGCTAATTTATGTTTTAGCATCTACTCAAAATAGTAAATTTGATTAATTTTATGTATTTTTTCTTGTAATTGTTTTTAATTTTAAAATTTAACTCTATTTTTGAGTTGTGATTTATTTACAAACTATTATGTATTGATTTATGTAATAGTGATGAATTATAATTATTTTTTTACTACTAAAAAATTATCTTTATAATTTTATTATATATTTTTAAATTATTACTATTTTAAAAGTTATTGGAATTATAATGAACTAAAGTTAAGTGACGCACTAATCATCCAAAATAAATATTTTTCATATTTTATAAATAATAATCAATCCAATTTTTAGTGATGTATAATTTTTACAATTTTTCTCTGAAGCTTAGAAATAACATGAAAATTTGGAATCATTGAAATGTTACTAGTGTTCCTTAAAGTACCATTAAAACTGTTTTTAAGAGTTTTTTCTTTTTTCAAAATATATTGTGAAAAAGTGATTTTTTCATAGTAAATTTTTAAAAAAAAAGATATTCAATAAGTTTTAGGTTTAGTTTTATGAAACTATGGAATAATTTTTGTAGTTTATAGAAGTTATCTATTTTGTGTTGTTCATTAACATTTTTACACAAAAATATAGTTTTTTAATAAAAGTGTGAATAACTGAGCTTACTTTTAGTATTAATCAATTATAAGCTCAAAACTAATAGTAATGGGGAGCATTTGTATCTATGGGTTGATGACTAATTAATGTTCGGCGTGGAAAAGTTGCACAATTATCCTTTTTATAGACCAATACAAGAATAATGTAATTTTTTAGAAATTTTTAAAGTCTTTTTAAAGCAAAAAAAGCCTCACTACATTACATCAATATTGTGAACTTATATATTATGAGTCAATAATTCTAAAAATATATTTATAATTTACAATTAAAAAACACCCATAAAAATTATCTCATGTCATCTAAATTAATTTACACCAAATTAATGACATTACAAGAATTATTTCTCCTTCAATATTTCACTCATTTGAGACACCTTGATGTACCGTAGAACACCAAGTTGTTCTTCATAAGTTGATCCCTATATCAACTTATGCACCATAAATCTAATGTTGAAGACATATTCTTATGCATTAGTTAGCTTGATTGGTTTATTCTAAGTTAGTGCGAATTATTAAGTAAATATTGTGTGGGATACACAATGTGGCCCATGCTTGCGCATCCTGTATAACTTTCATACTTCTCTTTAACCTATAGAGAATCTACACGCATGCACTCTTCCACATCACTAATAAGTACAAAACGCATGCTCTGTCGGTATCAATGCGTGGTCAAACTCTGTCGAACTCTTTAAAAGTTTTCGATAAATTTTACACATGCAAATTGAAATTATGAAAACTAAAACAATCACTTATGGGTTTGACTACTTTATGATTATCTTATTGAATAGATCGCGTTAAGAGAACTTAATATGTTTCAAGTTTAGATGACTCATTTAAATAGTGATAAGTAAATAAAGATCCCTGCAGATGAATAAACAAACCCTAGGATGGCTATATGGTAATTTTCACACATTACGATCCAAGAATCTAATGATAATTGTAATCGCAAAATATAACAATGCAATTAGATTCTACACCATCTTTGTTTAAATTAAATTTATAATATTATATAAGAACCTTATAATTTTGATTGTTCATGATTTTATTTGAGTTATAAACAAATTGTTAATTATTTAATTATTATTATATTAATAATATACATTTATTAAATTTAATTTTAAAAAATTAATTAATGGAGTTAATTAATTAATTAAATTTTTTAAATGAAAATGTTTCAGAGAGATTTGAATATTATCTTTTAAGTTTAAAATGCTAGGGAAAAAGTTGAAATTTAAATCTTTGGCCCGCTCCAACGGCCGTCTGCAAGTTTTTTCTAGCGAGAGAGCGTCTTGAGTAGGTTTTGACTGAGATGATGGATCTGAAGGATGGGAAGAGGAGTGTTTTCACTGTGCTAACAAAACCATAGCAGAAGCTAGCTTCTCCTTGGCTCTCAAAGTTAACAGTTTTCGAAGGATTTTAACTGTTTCTTGTTCTGTCATCAAAGGTGGCAAACAAGGTGACTATTGAGTCTACCGGGTCCGTGGGAAAGGAAAAACCAGTTATCGTCTCCCATTCATTTGTGCCTACATCGCCTGCATCCTCAAATCTATTTTATGATACAGCCACTGGACCCATTTCTGCCTGTCAGGATGCTTTGTCGTGCGACCAGCCGGTCAAAAAATTTGTTAATATTTTCAAGGCTAATGCTGGTTGTCTTGCCTCCCCCCTCTACCTATCTAGCGACTCAGCTAACAGTCAACATTCTGCTTCCTCCATTAAGGAGACAGATTAAATATGGTTCTATACTTACTTTGTCAATGTGTGGAATCAATTTCATACATACAACGACTTCAGTAAGGTGAGGTTTTTCAATGGTACTGATGGTCTTCTTTCCTCTATGGTGCGGGTAAAAGATGAAGTTACTTCCCTCCACTATTCCAAGCTCTGACTCGTAGTCTTTCTTGCTGGATGACATATCAGTTACATTTTCTTTGAATATCTCAAAGGTGGATTTTTTAGATCAGTCCAATCGAGATATGGACTTTGACGTTCATTTCGAGTTCTTATTTAGCAAATGCGTGGGATCCTCAATCACGGTCTGCGAACTTGTCCATTGGGCTTCTTTGTTATGGGAGTATTTTGAAGCGCCTACTTTCTCTCTGCTCAGTCATGGTTTCTTTCAAGTTGAGTGTCGTGCTATTGATTGGGATTTTATGTGGATGCCAAGGCCGTGATTCTTTGGATAGTATTAGATCTTTCTCTATCCCTAGTCCCCCTTCTTTCGTCCTTAAAAAAAATCATTTTTTTCTTATACTCTATGGATCAGATTGCATAATATTCTGCTTATCTTAACGAATTACGAGAATATTAGAATGCCAAATAACTTGGTGGATGCTTTTGTAAGGGTGGATGAAAGCTCTATAGGTAAATGGTTTGTGTAATATTATGCAATGGCATATCTATTTAAGCCTCTTGGTCACTTAGTCGACATTTATTACCTTCATGGTTTATGGATTCAATTTATCAATTTCAAAGGTCTTTTTTTAATGTGTTTTTATTGTAATCATATTAGACATCTTGTGGTTAGGTGTTTCTCTAAGAATATTTATTCAAAATTGTTGTGAAGGAAAAAAGGAGCTTTAAATCAAGAATTTTTCTAGCAAAACCATGTCATATTCTATCATCTTCTTAGTTTGACTCCCCCTTTATCTAACAATGATTTCCTTTCAAGGGGAGACCCTCTGAGACTGAATCATGAGTTTGTTCGAAATTCAAACCCTTACCCTTTACTACTGCTCAATTATACTCCCACCCTATCCTTGATAACAAAGTTCAAAGCTCTGATAGACTCTACAATGAATAAGAAAGGTATAAGAACAGAGGTTAAAAGACTTAGATTGGATGTTGTGTAATTAGGAAAGGATGGCTCTCAATGGGTAATGGAAGGTAGTCTCTCCTACAAAGAAAGAAGAATCTAGGCCATTGCTTAATCCTCAACATTTTCTTTAGTTATTTGGTTATTTTGACCTTCAAAAATTTTGATTAAGTGGTGTTGTGCTCAACGTTGATGTAGATCCTTCTCTTTGACGACATATTTTTATGTCCTTTATATTTTCTATAGTAGAAGGTTGGTCAATTTATTGATTGTAGACAATTTTTTTCATTGTTAAGAGCTATTTTTATCCTCTTTGGTGGTTGAGACCTTCTGAATTCTATGGTTCCTTTAGTGTTATATATAATTAAAAATAAGTTAGATGTTGATTTGTATGTCTTATTCAATTGAAGGACCCTATCAAAACCCTCTTATTCACCCTTATCAAATAAAAATAATTATTGTATATTCTTTAATAATTTAGCTATTTAAAATACTTTTCTTATATTTTTGAAGTTATTTATAATTTTAATTTTAATCTTAAAGTTATGCTTACGTTCTTTGTCTAATCAACAGTTGATTTAAAAATATGTGTTCTGTTAAAAATTAAAAAAATAAAACAAATACTTATTTCCCATAATTAATTTTTAATTTGTAATTATAAAGTTTCAAATTTATTTTTTGAAGTTTGATAACTTTCTTATAAACATGAATTCAAACTTCGGGTGAGTGTGGGCTCCTTCAACATTTTCTATATAAAATAAGATATACACAATAATTATTGGAATAATGTAAATTTATCATCATATATACTATAGTATTAATGTGTAATATGATTTATATGATTTATTTATTATTATTTTTATTTATTTGGAAAATTATCTTCAACAAAAATATTATCCAACATAAATTTTATAGTGTTAAGAACTAACATTACTATATAAAAATTTTAATTATTTATTTCATATTAACTAATGAACTATAAAAAATTCATATTTCATCATATTCATTATCTATAAGAAAACTTGATTATCTAAAAATATTTATTCTAGTGTTTTAAATTATTCAAATTTTTTTTGAGTTTACGATATAAATTATTTAAAACACAAATTTTAAACTTCAAATAATATATATTATTACTAATTAATTTAATTTTATATTGTTAATTATTATCAACATTCATTTTTATTTTAATAATGTAGATAATTCATAATTACATTTTAAGTAGTATAAATCATTTTATATATTTTAAATATTTCATATTTTATGGATAATAAATATTGAATTTTAAGTAGTTTATAATTTTTAAAATTCTTTTTTCAACCTTAAAAATTATTTGTTAAATTAGAATCATTGTCAACTATAGTGTAGATTTGATTCGAAAGTTTATCATATGGAGACCATAAGTTTTGATTAAGAAAAATAATTGGCTTATTTCAAAAAAAAAAAAAAAAAAAACATTAAAAATAAGATCCATGCCACCATAATTAGAATTGGTTAATATTTATTTAAAACTATTTTTTAGGTGGTGAAGGCTACCATCTAAACAATGAAAAATTCATTTTAATTTAATATTGAATATTTTTATAACTTTTAAAATTTAAATGATTGTATTTTAACAAGTACTACAATTGAAAATCATCCTAAATAATTATTTATACATTTAAGAAACATAAGATAGCTTTTAGCATCTACTTAAAATAGTAAACATAGTTAATCCTATACATTTTAATAAAAAAAAAAAAATTATAAATGATAACACTATTTTTAAGTTGAGACTTATTTAGAGATTATTATGTATTGATTTAGATAATAATGAGGAATTATAATTAATTTTTGATTATTTAAAATTGTCTTTATAATTTTATTATATTTTATAAGATTTTATTTTATTTGTGTGTGTTTTTGTTTTTGTTTGTTTTTGTTTTTTTTTAAAATAGATTTATTGGAATCATGATCAATTAGAGTTAAGTGGCATATTAAATTATCTAAAATGTATATATTTTATATCTTTTGATAATATACAATAAAACTTTTAGTGATGTAGATTTTTAAAAAAATTGTTTAAACCTTAGAAATGAAATGAAAATTCAGAATTATGAAACATTATTAGTATTCAATACAATACCTTTAATTCTATTTAATTTTTTATATATTTATTTATTTTCAAAATATGATGATAAAAATGTGATTTTTTTACAATATTTTTTTATAAAAAAAAAAGGATATTCAATAAATTTAAGTTTTGGTTTTATGAAATTGTTGAATTTATATATTGTATTTTATGAAAATGTTGATTATTCACATTTTTGTAGAATATTATTATTTTGTTAATAAAATTAGGAATAGATGTGTTTACTTCTAGTATTAATTATTCATAGGCTCGGAATCAATATTAATGAGGAGCATTGCTCTCTATAAGTTGATAACTGATTAATGTTTACCTTGAAAAGTTACATGCTTCTTCTTATAAATCGATACCAGAATAATGTAGCTTTTTGTAGGTCTTTAGAGCCTTTTTTGAAGTCAAAAAATCCTAGCCACATCATTTTGTTATTGTGAACTTCAAGATTTAGAGTCAATATTTCTAAAAAATATATTTATAATCCACAATTAAAAAATATCCATAAAAATTATGTAATTATATAAATTAACTTACTCAAAATCAATAACATTAAAAAAATTATTTCTTATTCAATATATCACTTATTTAAATAATGCTAATATACTATACAACACTATTCTTCTTCATAAAGTGATCCCCATATCAACCTATGCACCATCCTCCTAATATTGTTGCCATATTTTTATGGTATTAGTTATCTTGACTGACTGTAAATCGGTGCAAATTACAAAGTACATATTGTGCATAATCAACAATGTGGCCCATACTTACACATCCCATATAACCTTCATAACTCTCTTTAACCCATTAAGACTGCACTCACTCACTCTTCCACATCACTAAGAAGTATACAACACATGCTCTTACATTCTCGAACAACACGTGCACCAGTAACACCATGCAAGTCAGTTGTGTAACCTCTTCGGCATCCTTAAATACTTCTGAAACCCATCAATCATTCTTTATATACTTCGTGCAATGTTGTCGCTTCGTCTCAGGGTGTCGATATTTACAATCAATGACGCAAAAAGTACAGGTCAAAGAGTGCAGTGATTACAATGTGGCATTCTAAGCAAGTTTCTGGGCATTGCACTGGCTGATTCCATTGCTTTGAACCCTTATTTGTTTGTTGAATTGTGTGTTTACGGTCTTCAACGGTGTTCTTTTAATATTTTACTTTTCATTTTCTGTGTTTCTGTTTTGATTGATATTTTTTCCATTTGTCAGGTACGGCTTCAGGCCTCGATTGACTCTTGTAAGAAACTTCCACCGTCCCCTCAAAGAACTTCACCTTCTGGACTTCACATATCTCTGTGTGATTGCCTCATTTTGTAGTCTTAAATGTTTTGTATAATACCCTTGCCAGTGTGTCTGGTTTTCGTTTCGGTTTCTGGGTTACGTCAATACATACATCAACTTTTCGTGCATTCTATGAAATATTCGAAACATTTTAGGTTCGGTTTTACATTTCTCTGTGTAGAAGCTTTTGCAATAGTGACGTATACTCTTAATTTTTTATTGTTATCTTTTTTCATGATTTTTTTGGCGTGCACATGTCTAGGTTTGTAGACATGGATTTTTCAGTGCAAGAAAACTGTAATGGCAGCAACATGGGCTTTGTTTTTTTTTAAAGAATTTATGTGTGCATAAGGTGGTGATAACATCCTCCACTCGGGAGAGTAACATGGACAAGCGTATTTTGCGTCCCCTGCTGTAGGTTTCGATTCACGTCCATGCAAGTTTTTTGTTCTTTTCTTTTTTTTTCCTTAAATCGCTACAAACGTCATTGGAAACCTTGATATGTAAATTGTTTTCCACTGGTTTGCTTGTTAAAAACAAATTAGTCGGGGTTTTACATGATTTGGGACTGTATAATACATTTGGGGTGCAAATGACAGATTCACTTTGTTGGAAGATGAATGACCCTGCGAGATTAACTTGTGAATTCACAACACTGATTTATATTGCTCGTGAATTTTTATTACGTGTTGTACAATGGACACTGGGTCAATTCGCAATGTTACAAGAATAACGACATTGGTTAATTCATAAAAAGAATAACGATATTGGTTAATTCTCTATGTAGTAAGGAAAATGGCATTGGTCATTACATTGTGTTCCAAAATAAATGCTCTAATAGATTCACTTTGTTTTTAGATGAACGATCCTGATTGGTTCATTTTGCTTTGAGATGAACAACCTTGGTAGATTCACTTTGTCGTAGGATGAATGGCTTTATCCGATTAGTTTTGTTTCAAGATAAGTGGATCTGCTTGATTCAGTTTGTTGTAAGATGAGTGACTTTATTCGATCCATTTTGGTGTAAGATGAATTTTCCAATATGTTTGTCCCTGACAATTACTAATTTTTAGGGCATACTTATTACCTATAGATTTGTGTGTAAATCGACACATGAATTGTATTTTTATTTATTTATACTTCAATAATTTTTATTTTAAATTATAAATTTATGATAGTATAGGAATATTTATTTGGATGTGAATTAAATATTGCCTAATTCTATATTTAAGGATGATAACTTGGTGTTGGGAACTGAAAAACCTGAAAAAAGTTTGAGACAATTTAATAAGTTGTTTAGCTTCAAGGATTTGTAAACTCACTATTAGTATTAGTGTTGAAAAATGTTGCAGCATTAACGGTTGTATAGGCAGAAAATTATCAAATTTGAAAGGCTTAAGTGGGCAACAAATAGACAATAAAAGATTGAAGTACGAGAGGAGAGAATGTATAAAAATAAACACTATATTTGCATATATTAAATGTCTGAAAAATATTCTTATACAAACATAACAACTACTATTACTAAAAAGACTCACAAAAGTATATAAAATAATATATATTCCTTAACTACTAGAAATATCTCCTTTGTTCTAGTAAATATTTCCGATGACTATTGCTGCTTGCATATTCACTTCTCCTCACTTTTATTCTTCCCCTGACTGCTGCTCTGTCATTTTGCAGACTGTTGTTGCTCCACTATATTCTCCAGGCTTATATTCCCCTTTCTCTCTCTTCCTACACTCTATTGTTGCATGCATATAGTTTCTTCTACACTATTTTGACTACTGGTGCATCTAAACTCATCTATTGCTCTAATTCCTTTGTTTTGTCTTCTATAACTTTTTTTTGTCTCTTTTGACTACACTTAACATTTGTCTTATTTACCAAGCATATTTTTCCCGAAAGAAGCCAAATGGGCTCCAAATTTTAAATTTGAAAGGGGTTACATTTAATGACTGCAACTATCGAATTCTATAGCTGGCTGTGGTGATTAAGTAGAAAATCAAAAATAATATTTTAATACTCCCTCTTATTTTTGATCTTCCTACCATGGTCAACTAGATTTTTCTCAATTTCTAAAACCTCCTTATAACTTCTTTTTATCTTCCCAAATACTTATGCATCCTTTTTATGCATGTTTAGAGCTTCATTATTATGTTTTATAGCTCAATCGAAAGATTTTTTACCTAGACTATTGAAATCCATAGCTACCCTGATGAAATCTATAGTTGCACTATAATCTGTAGCTACCATGTCTAAATCCATAGTTGGACTATCAAAATCTATAGAAACCCTATTAGAATCCGTAACTAAACTATAATATGTTACTGAACTAATAAAATCATAGTTGGACTATCAAAATCTGTAGCTATCCTGCTGAAATCCTTAGCTCTGCTATAAGAGTTCAAAGCGATTTTGTTTGAGTTTGTAGCTATGTTTTAAGACTATAGAGCTACCATAACACTTTGTAGACCTAATATTGTTGCATTTATGACCCCTAATCTTCCTCTTAGATGCATGAAAGTGTCTTTAAATAACAACTTAGTAAAAATATCAACTAATTGTTGATCTGACTTGTAAAAACTAAGCTCTATCACATGATTTTCAACTAGCTCTTGAATAAAGTGATACTTGACTGTAATATGTTAGATCCTACCATTAAACACAAAGTTTTATGACAATGTTATGAATGGTACATTATCACAATAATCTGTATAATCTCGTTGTTACTCCTCATGCAAATCAAGTTATATCATTCTAAACCATATAGCCTAGCATGTCACTGCATTAACTACAATATACTCTACTTCAGATGTAGAGAATAATACTTTGGGCTATTTCTTTCAAGTTCAAGATATAACTCCTTACCTTAGATGATGTACATACCCTGAAGAGCTCTTTCGATCATCAAGGTTGCCTGCCTAATCATTCTCCATGTAATCAACAAGCTAAAACTCATCTACTACTATATATAAAACATCATAATCTCTTTTTCCATTCATGTACCTTAATATCCTCATGCCCACTTGCCAATGTGTCTCCTTTGATATCTACATGAATCTATATATAAGGCTAACTGCATACATAATGTCTAGCCTTGTGGAATTCAAGTACATTAGGCTTCCCACTAGGATGTTATAGCGTGTGGGATCTACATTGCTACTGTAATAATCTTTGCATGACTTCAAGCTTGTCTTCCTTCGAGTGAATATAGGATTGTTGTTCAACATCTTGAATCTCTCTAAGATCTCCTTTGCATACTTAGTTTGGCATATGAATATGCCTTCATCCATTTGCTTCACTTTTATCCCAAAAAAGTTCTTCAAAAATTTCAAATCAATCATTTCAAACTCATTTTTCATAGATCTTTTGAATTCTTCAATGGACTAATTTGCATTACTAATGGATCTTAGATTGTACACATACAATAAAATAATTAATATACCTCCTTTGCATGATTTGATGTAATGTGTGGCCTCACTTACACTTTTTCTAAAGTCATTGTTCAACAAGTATGAGTCTATACAATTATGTCACGCTCTTGGGGCTTGCTTGAGCCCATACAATGCCTTTTTTAACCTATACATTTTGTTCTCATGCTTTTAAATCTCATATCTGGTGGTTGTCTCACATAGACCTCCTCTTCTAGTATTCCATTCAAGAATGCTAACTTCACATCCATTTGATGCACCTTTTACTTGTGTTGAGAAACAATGGCTATGATTGTCCTTAACATTTTAAACCTTGCTATAGGTGCAAACATCTCATTATAGTCATGCACTGACCTTTGCTTGTAGCCCTTCACAACTTATATTATCTTATGTCTCTCTATCTTACCATTGGGATTAGTTTTTATCTTGTACATCCACTTAACTCCTATGATCTATTTTAGTTTTGATAGGTCAACTAACTCCCAAGTCTCGTTTCTCTCTATGGTGTGCATCTCTTCATCTATTACCTCATACCACTTGTTATCCTTGATTGCTTATTTAAAATAAAGAGGATCAATTAATAAAAATAGATAATAATTCATAATTTCATCTTCATTTTACTCATGCCTTGACTACTCACAGACTTATTTTGAGCATCTAGACAACAATTCAAATGACAATTCGGGTGATGGGTCTACCCCAATTGATGGTAAAACTTCTGGGAGCCATAACTTTTGCACTGTAGCTCCAATTGACTCACAATTTGAACCGTTGGAAAGCTAATAATTAGGAAAACATCGTGAGATGGCATGGAGCTTTTATTGATGAATTTTGAACCCCTAAAACCCAACAGAAGTGTCCCAAATTTCAATTTTAGTAGTGTAGTCTAAAAATAATAAGTTTCCAAAAATAGTAATTCATCAAATTTTGTATTGTTGTAAATCATGGTAGTCAAACCAATTCATCTCCCTCGAGATTGGTGACCTTCCACATACTCCCCACACCTTCAAAATATGTATAAATGAAGATGTAACTCGAAATGGAAATCAGACATCTCTTCTCAGAGATAAGCATATGTTTGGGTCTCCAATTTTGATAAATAAAATATCTCTTTTCAGAGATAGCATTATTTGAATTGTGTTGTTATTATTTTTGAATTATCTTTCAACCAAAGCTTTCAAGTTTTGGATTATCTTTTTCCTTACTTGGTTTTGATTTGAGTTAGATGGGGAGGATGTTTACTCATGAACACCTCCTTGACCTCCTTTATTATTGTTTCCACTAGATGAATCAATCCTTTGTGAAATAAGGGTTCATGTTGGTGCATTGATAGCTATAACACCTACTATTTTAGATTTAATAAAGGGTCCACCAACCCTTATTTCTACATGCTCTTTTCTTGTCTCTCTTTCCAATCTTCATGCTCAATGAATTGAACATCTTGACTAATTATGAGCTCTTTGATGATGGGTTGTACAATTGATATACCTTTGATTGGTCAATATACCCTATGCACATGCATTTCTCACCTTTATCATCCCATTTTATTTTTCTTTGCTTGGGCACATGTGCGCATGCTACACAACCAAATACTCTAAGTTGTTCTACACTTGGCTTCCAGTTGCTCCAAGATTTTTGAGGAATCACATCTTTAACACTCTTTATTGGATATATATTCAACAATCATATGAATATTACTATAGTCTCAAGCCAAAAATCCTTAGGCAAAGACTTTGCCTTTACAATATTGTTTACCATCTCTTTGATGGTCCTATTCTTCCTCTCAACCACACCATTTTGCTATGGTGTATATATGGATGTAAATTACTTCTTTATGTCATAATCCTTAGAAAAATTCATGAAATCATTGGAGATATACTCTCCTCCTTTATTCAACCTCAAAATCTTGATGTAGTGGCCATTTTGCCTCTCCAGCATGGCCTTTAATTGTTTGAAGGTCTCAAAGGATTTTGATTTGTTCTTCAAAAAGTACACCCATATCTTTTGGCTGTAATCATCTATGAATTTTGTGAAATAGATATTCTTGGATAGCTAGGGTGTTTGCATTGAAAAACATAGGTTTGAATGTATCAATTCTAAAGGATCTCTAGCTCTTCATGCTTTATCGATAAAAAATGCACTCCTATGTTGCTTCCTCAATATGCATCCTTCATACAACTTATTTGGTTATTTTATAATGGATAGCCCTTTCACCATGTGCTTCTTGTGAAGAAGGTTCAACCCTCCAAATCTTAAATGCATGTACCTAAAATTCCAAGGAGTAGACTCATCTACTACCATAGTTTCAAACAATACTACTAGGTCACTTTACATTCTCAATGGAAACATTTGATTATTTGTCATTTTGACTGCTACAATTTGACTATTATAGCCACTCCTATCGAAGATGATGCACTCACCATTCTCAATTCTGACCTTATAACCCTTTTGAATAAGCTACCCAATGCTAATAAGGTTGTGCTTCAACTTGGGTACATAGTAAACATCATGAATTTGTCTTTTATCACCTTGTTTGGTGGAGATAGAAATGCTTCATTTTCCCATGATGTGAATATTATCATTGTTTTCCATATTCATCTCTATTTTCATTGTTTCATCTATGTGGCTAGACATCTTTTTATTCGCACTCATATGGTTGATACAACCACTATCCAAGTACCACGTTTCTTTGTCACTTTGCTTGGCAATGTTGCATGTTATAAATAAGCTTCCACCTTTCTCATTTCTATTAGATTTAGTATCTTGTGTATTGGAGAAATTTTAATTCTATCTATTCATTTCATACTCTTTGTTTCTATACTCACTAGCATAATATCTATACCTCTTGCAATAATAGCATTAAACACTAGACTTATCATACATTTATGTCTATCTTCCTCTAGAAGAGTTGCTGTTTCTTTCTCTTCTTCTTCCTTGTGGTTCTTGATGGCTATATCTTCCACCTTCTTGACTGTTTCAAGTTCTTCCTCTTCCTCTTCCTCTTCTTCTATTGTTTGATCCTCTCCCGCTTCCTTTCACATTCACGTTGGTCTCTTTTACTTGCTCAAGGTAAGAGGTGGCTAACCTACTCAATCATTGTTCATGAGTTTACAAAGAGCCCATTACCTCATCCATTATCATTTATCTCAAATCCCTTGGCTCTTCTATTATAACCACTATGGGGTCAAATTTAATTGAAAGGCTCCTCAACACCTTCTCAATGACCCTATGATCTTCAAGGCTATCACCACATGTCTTCATTTGATTGACAATGTTTATTATTCTTGTGAGTAAGTCATTGATAGACTCATTTTCCTTCATTCGTAGGGTCTTAAAGTCTCTTCTCAAGAGATGCAACTTGATAAGTTTCACGTTGTCACTCCCTTGATAGGCATTTTACAAAATATCCTATGATTATTTGGAATGGATAGATGGTCATATCCTAGAAAAGATTGAATCAGCCAATGTCATTTGTATGTAGCTAAGTGCATTGGAATCCTTTCTCCTATTCTCTTTTACCACATTCTTTTATGGTTGGGTTAAGGCATTGAAAGTTGTCATATCTGCAACCTCATTATACCCAAATTCAAGTAACTCTTGTAGCTCTTTAGAGTTAAATATAGTAATCATTTTGATGTTCTGCAAATCATAGTTTTTCTCATCAAACATAGGGGGTTTTTGTCATGACCCTAAACTTCCTACTGCCATGTTTAAATTGACTCACAACTTCGCTAGCCTTTACCAATGACTCTAATACAAGTTGTTGGAAAAGTTTGCAGCACTAATGGTTGTATAGGTAGAAAATTACCAAATTTGAAAGGCCTAAGTGGGCAGAAAATAGACAACAAAATATCGAAATAGGGGAGAAGAAAATGTGGTAAAATAAACAATAAATTTGCATATATTAAATGTCTGAAAATTTTTCTTATAAAAACACAGCTATTATTGTTACTAAAAAGACTTACAAAAACATGTAAAAGAAAAAAATTTCCTTAACTACTGGAAATATCTCCCTTATTCTAATGCATACTTCTGATGACTATTGCTACTTGCATATTCAGTTCTGCTCATTTTTCTTTTTCTCCTAATTGCTGCTACTCCACTATACTCTCCATGCTTATATTCCCCTTTCTATTTCCTCCTACACGCTACTGCTGCATGCCTATATTTTCTTTTGCTCTATTTTGACTGCTGCTGCATCTAAACTTATGTACTGCCCTAATTCCTCTATTTTCTCTTCTATATTTTTTAAAATTTCTTCTAACTACACCTAACGGTTGTCTTATTTACCACACATATCCCGTCACCACCCAAACCCATTGCCTCCCCTCGATACAACCCAAATGGGACCCAAAATTCAAATTTGGAAGAGCCGCATCTAATGATTGTTGCTGTCAAATTCCGTAGCTGGCTGTGGTGGTGAGCAGGAATCAAAAATAATATTTTAACAATCAGTGCAAAAGCTTAACGTGTAAAATAGTAGATCCTGATAAGGATTTTGTGTCATTCAATAATTTTGCTACCATTAATAAAATAATAAAATATCTCACCATCTTTAATAACATCGAATTTGTTTTGGAATCCTATAGCTGTACAGTATGTTTTTCAAAAAATAATAATTTCTGAGTGCTTTTTTTTCGCGGGGGGGGGGGGGGATTGTTCTGTGATAACCATTTTATTATCACCGACTAAAAGGGATAACGCAGATTACCTTAGCCGGCAGCTAGTTTATCACCTCCATGGTGGTTTTTCTTTTAATACCTTCATACATCTATCTTTTTCATGCCAATATTTCAGGCTCAAAGTTCTTGACAAAACAAATGTTGCGAAACTCCAAGTGAGAAAATGCATGTTTTTAATAAAGGGTAGGTATAAAACAAATCGGTGATGGCAGTAGAAGCAAAACATGACATCAATCAAACAACGAGAGATTAGAAATCAGTAAACACTGCTGTAAAATTCTAAATTTGTGTAATGAGAATGATGAATGAGTATAAGTCACGTGTTGATATTATTTACAAAAATGCCATATTTTTATAAGAGTCGGACAGGTTACCTCGACCCACATTGATTGTGGAAAAATGGCGCTTCCCGTATGACAGTGATAGATACAAATACGTAGCAAACTTGTTCACACAAGAAATTTCTACTAAGTAGCCTACACCCTCCAATCCTTATAAATACACTTGTTATGCAAACCTGTTATCACATTGCAGGAAAGATGGACTTCACAAGAAAGGTGAACTTTACTTACAGGTGGTTGGTAATTTTGATAGGAGCCTGCATTTGGGCTGTAATGCCATCAGATGCTACATACCATGATAATAGTCCTCCTCCAAATCCATACTTTTACAAATCTCATCCTCCACCGGTCCACCGACCCTCACCAGTTCCAAAACATCCTGTTGCGGTTAAGCCACCGCCAATCCATACCAAACCTCCTCCAAAATCTATATCTCCTCCTCATTACATATACAAATCCCCACCTCCACCTGTTCCTAAGATTTCTCCCTTTAAACCAACTCCAGCCTCCCCTCCACATCATCCTACACCAGTCTAGACTCCACCCAAAGGGCGGTCACCTCCTCCACCACCAGTTTACTCTCCTACAAAAACATGTCCTCCTCCCCACCATGAGAAGCCACAAAAGACACCACCATACCAATAGGAATAATAAGGTACGATATTCACAGCACACTTGGTCTCTTATTATTCTCTAGTGTATTATAGCAGGTGTTCTATCATAATTAACTGCTACAGTTATTTTCTTCCCTGTATCTTCAAGCTTTGGATGTGTTGTGTAACTACCACTTAGCTGATTGGGTTTGTTTATTTACTGCAAAATGATAACTTGGTGTTGGAAATTGAAAAACCAGGAAAAAGTTTAACATAATATAATAAGTTGTTTAGCTTCAGGCATTTGTAAATTCACTATTAGTGAAAAATCTTAATGTGTAATGTAGTAGATCGTCATAGGGATTTTGTGTGTCATGCAATAATTATGCTACTATTAATAATATAATAAAAAATTTCAGCATTCTTAATAACATCGAATTTGTTTTGGAATCCTATGGCTGTACAGTATGTTTTTCAAACAATAATTTCTGACTGGCATTTTCTTGGGATTATTCTATGAAAGAGCAATCAAGAAATTTCCACATATTTAATTTTGGTGAATTATATTTTGCGCAGCACGTCCATGCGCACAATTTAAATCATTTAATGCACTTAAGGCACTGATGATTGTAATTACCTATTTTCAGAATAATCCCCTTCCATAAATATATATATTTATAAATGCGGAAGGAAGTCGTTCATGTAATCATTAGATGGTAAGTGAGATAATCCCGTTCCATAAACATAAATATTTATAAATGCGGAAGTATGAGTTGTTCATGCAATTATAAGATGGTAACTGAAATAATGTTCACGTTCATATGTATCGAACTTTTTAAAAATTCATATGTTTAAATATTCTCTATAGACCACAATAAGATCCAACTTGGAGGGTTTCTAAGGGTGCGTCATATCTGCGTACACAATCACGCAATGACATTTGAAAAAGGGAAATTCTCTGATGGGCAGTAAACAATGCACTGCGTTAGATCTTTTGAGAGGGTCACTGATGGGCAGGAAACAATCACAAAATTTCTCTCTACATTATCAATACAATTTCCAGAAAATTCATTCATGTATAATATCAATGTTTTAAACACCTTTGGCGTGAAAGAATGCACTTGTTCTCTTTTGGTTTGTAGCGCACGAGGTGAACTCCCACCGTTGATTACGTTCCTAACGTTAAATGAAGCCAAATAGAACACGTGTGTTGATTAAGGATTAGTATACAATAAAGATAAAAGGATAATAATAATTTATATTTTGTAGTGATAGATTTATTAGAAATAGTAGTTGAGCTGTTGTAAATGATACATAAGTTACTAATAATTTTTTATATGTAATTTTTTTCTTAAATTATATAATAATTTTTTTTAAAGTATTTTATTAAAAAGAAGACATTAATTTTAAAGATTGTTTGTGAATGTAGATTGTAGCTCATCTAATATATAATCTCTTTTACAATATTTTTCACTTTACAGTTGTGTCATCAATCTGCGTTTAACTTTTGCTAATACTTCACTACTTGGAGACTCTCACAAATATAATATTTAATCTATATATATCCTCCATACCTGATTTTGACATGTGTTTTCATTAATGATATTAATAGCCCTCTTATTTATTGTCTTCTTATTTTTGGCAATAGTTCGAGAGACTTCCAGGCTATGTTTTTTAACCGCTATATTTTGTAGAAATTACACACACACACACACACACATCCATGTATATATATATATATATATATATATATATATATATATATATATATATATATATATATATATGTATATGTATATGTATATGTATATGTATATGTATATGTATATGTATATGTATATGTATATGTATATGTATATGTATATGTATATGTATGTGTGTGTGTGTACATATACATATACATGTACATGTACATGTACATGTACATGTACATGTACATGTATATGTACACACACACACACACACACACACACACACACACACACACATATAGAGAGAGAGACACACACACAGACACAAACACACACATATGTTTGTATATGTGTGTGTGTGTGTGTGTGTGTGTGTGTGTGTGTGTGTGTGTGTGTGTGTGTGTGTGTGTATTAAGGAAAAATCTAGTAGTGAAACCCTATTAATTTGTATATAGCAAGTTTGTATTCTCAAGAGCAATGTAAATCTGTTAAAATCTCAATAACATATAATTTTTGTGGTCTCTACTTTGAGTGCTTTGTTTGAGTTTTATTTTCTATAGAAAATAGTCTACTTTCTCTTGTATAAATTGGTATCAGAGCACTATAGTGACCCTGAGGAGATTAAAGACTTTTTTAAAGGGTTTACTTTCAACGCTAAAGCATCTATCATCATTCAAAGGAGAGGTTGTAGCTACCCATATCATTCTAGTAGAAGTTGCTCACAAAAACCCAATCAAGTTTGTGTTATGAATTTTAGAGAAAACCCATTGGTCTTTATTTGAGACCAAGTCAAAAAGGATTTGTAGCTTGTATATCCTAATAGAGATGAGGTAGAGTGTTATAAAAAGGGGGAAAAATAAACTCTAAAAAAATAATGAATATATAAGAATATTATTTTTTTGGGGAACCCATGTTAGGTGTAAGAGGTAGCATTTTTCAACCCCAAATACCATTGTTTAATTTAGTAAAAAATATGACTACTAGATCATTAAAATGAAAAACTTGTTCTATTCACAAGATGTTTGGGATTTAGTGGAAAATGGGTTCCCTGAACTAGCCAAACAACAAGCATTCCAAACTCTTACACAAGTAGGGAAGGACTTATTGAATGAAAATAATAAGAAAGATGCCATGACACTATTCTTCATTCAACACGCAATGGAAGACTCAATTTTTTTAATGGTTGTAGTTGCCACAAGGTCAAAATAAGCATGAGAAAGCTTACAAATAACATGTCAAGGTACAATCGAAGTTAAAACTCTAAAATTACAATTACGTAGAAGAGATTTTGAGAATCTTCAGATGAAATACTCTTAGAGTATAGACTCTTTTTTTATACATGTAATGGGCATTGTAAATCAAATAACAACTCATGTTGAGAGTATGGAAGATCATGTTAGGTTGTGGAGCTAAAAGCTTCACTGATGCAAGTAGGGAAGGAGGTTGTGGAAGGGTTGTGGAGTGTTATTGTCGCCGACGTCGGTCAGGCCAACTGACGTTGGTAGAGAGGAGACAGGAAGGCAATCGACGTCGGTCATAAGTCGGCCAGCGTCGACACCCCCCAGACAGACAGGGACCGACGTCGATCACCTGTGTGGTTCGAGTTGCGAGTGTTTTACATGCAGTTAGCTAATGAACCAAGTGTTTGCATGTCAAGAGCCAAATTTAGACTAGAAGCTGCAGATCTAATTATTGTAATTAGGTGTCTAATTATTGTTTGCATGAGATCTATTTAAGAGACTCATTGGTTGTATTGTAAACTAGTGCTAGAGATTAAGAGAGAAATAATATAAGCTCCTTCTGTGTGTGAGGTGAGCAATGGTGTGTTCCTCCCAGTGCCACAGTACCAAGTGTGGGTGCTGGATTGGAGAATCAGCAGGGTTCTTCATGTATATATGATCTTGGTCATCAGGTGAGCATGGCTACTTTAAGAGATCTACATGGTAAGTAAGATTATTGATTTGCAAGTGTATGTGTGTGCAAGGTCAAGGTTCACAGGTGTGCAGAACCAAATTGATTTACAGGTGTGCAAGATCAGAGAGGACAGCAACACAACAGGGAGCAAAATCAGGTGGGATCTACTCAGAAGTACAGTGTGTACTTGTGAAGTGCGTGGAGCACTTGTGGAGTTCATGGAGCACAGGTGTAAGGTAAACACGAACTCTGTGTTTGAGTTGGGTGTTGGGACCTAAGAGAGAGAGCTTTGAGGAAAGATTTAATGTTTATGCCCTAGAGGTGTGGGAGCCCTAGAGGTGTGTAAGAAAGAAGAATTGTGGCAGCCTTTTTTGTTGTATTTCCTTCTGAAAGAGTTTTAATACAAGTTGTGTATTGTCTCTAATATCATGTGTTATTTCTAGATTCTAATTACTTGTTGATTCTGGTTAATTTCGCATATTAAGTTGCTTGTATTTGGTAATCAATTATGTGCTTCCGTTATTTATATCCCAACACATGGTATCAGAGCTAAGGTTGCAGGAAGTAGGTTTTGTGTTTGGTTACAGGTCACTCTTAGGGGTTTCTAATTGAGTGGGAGTAGAGCAATGGCAGATCAAATTAAGCTAAGAATGAAGGAGTTGAAAAGCATAGATGGTCACTTACAATCCTATGGAAAGAAAGAGCAGGTAAAAGAAGATTGTTGGTTGGTAGCAGATCAGCATGAAGGAACTGAAGATGCAGATGTTGCAGGTGTTGTTGTACAGGATGCTTTGGGAGGTTTCTTGGATAAAGTTGAATCTTGGATAATAGATTCTGTTTCCTCTTTCTATGCAGCCCTAGAGAGAGGAGCTGGTGAGCCTTGCCAAAGAATTGGCAAAGGGGAAGTGAAACTGAAATTGCAGGTGGTCAACACATGGGTGTTGAAGCAGGTCATGCAGGTCACAGGTTTGGAGATGTGGCTAATTTATTTAAAAAATTTGGGTGATGAGAGATGCACAAGAACTCTCATAGCGGATGCACTTGAATTAGCTGGTGGTAAGAAAATAGGTACTCTTTATCTACTTGTTTATATTACTGATTCTTCTTTTGTTGTGAAGACGTGGCTTCATAGGCTTGGTCACATGAGCAGGAAGGAGATGCATATTCTTAAGTGGAAGACTAATATATTTGACAAGGTTAAGAACTGGAAAGCCTTGGTGTTCTTGGAGGAGATGGCAGATAGAGACCAGTGGATGGGGCTGGATACATCTGAGCATGGCAGTTTGGACATGGGTTTTGATTCAAAGGAGCTCGTGGGTAAAAAGTCATCACTCACAGGTGAACACAAGTACCGGTGTCAGTAGAAAAACTGACGTCGATAGTAGGTAAGATCGATGTCGATAAGGAGGATCGACATCGGTATCAGGAGAACATCGACGTCGGCAGGGTTATTAGTCAGGATAGGCACAGGAACCGATGTCGATTGGATGCACATTGTGTGGTGACCAAGATTAGTCAATGTAACGGATTTTGGGTGGACAACAAGCTATCAAGGAGTCTCAAACGCCCATATGGAGGACTGAAGTGGTAAGTAAGCCTCAAATTTGTTGTTCCTCTTTTTTATACTAGTTACTTACTGTAGAGCAGGTAGGATCTAGAAAATAGTGGGAGCATGGTAGGAATATGATGTAGAACCAAGCAGAGATTTGGTAGGGTTGCTAGCAGGTATGAAAGCATAGATATGAATGGATACCTAAGTTGAAGAATAGAGAGAACGGACACGTGGGATGGAAGACCAGGTCATATGGTCTTGAGGTAGCTGTAGGACAGTGGTACAGGTTTTGACAGGTGGATGACAAAGCATGACTTTAGTCAATGTCAAGGTAACTAATGTGGTTTGTCTTACTAGGGGGATGATGGTCATGACATTATCCTGTTACTGCATGTGGATGGTATGTTTGCTAGCAGGTTTGTACATACAGGGTTTTTGCTGAGCTAAGGGTAAGATTAGTTTAGTGGTTTACTATGAAGAATTTGGAGCAACAAAATTGTTTGGCATGGGAGACATGGGAGATCACAGGTTGATTTTGTCTCTAGTGGGAGCTGATGTGAATCAGGTGTTGGCGAGGTTTAAGATGTAGAATCAGAGCACACTAAGGGATAGATAGTTCAGTGTCCAAAATCACATGAGGTCTGGTATAGGCCTGAGTTTGCCCAAGCAGTGGGTGTTGTCAGAGATTTAGGAGCCAATTCAAAGAAGTGGGTTCTCAGGTATTTGAGAGGGACCAGTAGCAAGGATTCATGCTATTCAAGGTCAGGATTTCACTACATGGGTTTGTAGGTTCGGATGTGGCAGGGTACTCGGATGATAGGAGGTGCACCACAGGTTGTGTGGTGGGTTGTCTTCAAGATTGATCTTGAAGAGGGATAAAAGCCAGGAAATAGATTAGACAGAGTACAGGTATAGGTACAGTGTAGCTATTTATCTCAAAGTGGGAGATTATTAGGTTGTGAAGCTAAAAGCTTCGCTGATGCAAGTAGGGAAGGAGGTTACGGAAGGGTTGCAGAGTGTTACTGTCCCCAGCATCGATCAGGCCAACCGACATCGGTAGGGAGGAGACAAGAAGCCAACCGATGTCAGTCAAAAGTCAGCCGGCATCGGCATCCCCCAGGCAAACAGGGACTGACATCGGTCACTTGTGTGGTTTGAGCTACGAGTGTTTTATGGATAGTTAGCTAACAAACCAAGTGTTTTCATGTCAAGAGCCAAATTTAGACTAGAAACTGTGGATCTAATTATTGTAATTAGGGTGTCTAATTATTATTTGCATGAGATCTATTTAAGAGACTCATTGGTTGTATTGTAAACTAGTGTTAGAGAGTAAGAGAGAAATAATATAAGCTCCTTCTGTGTGTGAGGTGAGCAATGGTGTGTTCCTCCTAGTGCCACAGTACCAAGTGTGGGTGATGGATTGGAGAATCAACAGGGTTCTTCATGTATGTATGATCTTGGTCATCAGGTGAGCATGGCTACTTTAAGAGATCTACATGGTAAGTAAGATCATTGATTTGCAGGTGTATGTTGTGCAAGGTCATTGTTCACAAGTGTGCAGAACTAGATTGATTTGTAGGTGTGCAAGATCAGAGAGGACATCAACACAACAGGGAGCAGAATCAGGTGGGATCTACTTGGAAGTATAGTGTGTACTTGTGAAGTGTGTAGAGAACTTGTGGAGTGCGTGGAGCACAGGTGTAAGGTGAACACCAACTTTGTGTTTGAGTTGGGTGTTGGGACCTAAGGGAGAGAGATTTGAGCTAAGATTTACTGTTTATGCCCTAGAGGTGTGGGAGCCCTATAGGTGTGTAAGGAAGAAGAACTGTGGCAGCCTTCTTTTTTTATTTCCTTCTGAAAGAGTTTTAATACAAGTTGTGTATTGTCTCTCATATCATGTGTTATTTTTGGATTTTAGTTACTTGTTGATTTTGGTTAATTCTGCATATTAAGTTGCTTGTATTTGGTAATCAATTGTGTGCTTCCGTTATTTATATCCTAACAGATCAGAAGGTTATAGAAAAGATATTGAGAAGCTTGCTAGTAAAATTTGACTCAGTAATATTGATCATAGAGCAGTCTAAAGATTTAAATTAACTATCGGTTGATAAATTAATGGGATAACTTATATCACATGAACAAAGGCTAAACCATTCAGGGGCATCTTCATTGGAAAATGCATTAAAAACTCAATTATCATATCATAGAACAAGAGGAAGATCAAATTACAATAGAGGTAGAGGTCATTTTTCACCAAGTGGTGAAAGAGAATCCAATCAATTTGAAATCAAACCAACATCAATCCCATATAATTTTTTCACAACAACAAGAGGAAGAGGTAAAATACATTTTCATATTTATGTCAAGGAGAAACATATGATAATTCCAACATCTAATGTCATTATTAAAAATATTTGCTCATTTTTAATTTAAATGTAGAAAAAGAGAATATGATATGGACAAGCAAAAGGAAAATTTTACAAATAGAAACCAACCCAACACTAGTGAATAAAACACAATGTTGATAACATGTAATTTTTCGCAAGAGAACTCAAAGGAAGTATAGTTTTTGGATAGATGATGTAGCAATCATATGAGTGGAAGTAAGGAGTTATTTATAATAATCAATAGTTTGGTAAAATCAGAAGTGACATTGGGAAATGATCATAAAGTATTAGTCATGGGGAAAGGATCAATTAACATAAAAATAAAACAAGGTGAAAAGAATCATATCCCTAATGTATACTATATTGCTAGGTTATAACATAATCTTATAAGCATTGGTCAATTAGTGTAAAAATGGTATAGGATATACTTTGAGAATGGTGAAGGTGTGATTTTGGACAGAAAACCTATCTATAGGATAATTCCAAAAGTTAGGATGATAAATAATATAATGTTTTCTCTTAAGATTCAATGTTAACTATGCTTAGAACCTCAAATATTGAAAACAATTACTAAATTAGCATTTAGAATTTCATGTAAGGGTCAATCTTGGTTATGGAACTTGAGATTTTGGCATCTAAACTTTAGAAGTTTGAAGTTATTATATAGAAATAAAATGGTATATGGAATGACACCCATAGAGCTACCTAAACCATCATGTGAGATTTGTATACTTGCAAAGAAGAATAGAAAAAAATTTAAAGTTGGGAAATATTATAGGGTGAGACATCTCTTTGAGATAGTCCACTAAAATCTTTGTGGACTAATCCAAACACCATCCATAAGTGGAAACTTTTATTTCTCATTATTCATTGATGATTTCAACTACAAAACATGAGTTTATTTCTTGAAATACAAATCAGATGTGTTTTATTTTTTTAAGGAGTTCAAGGCAAAAGTTGAAAAATAAAGTAGATATTATGTCAAAATATTGAGAATATATCAAGGTGGTGAATACATATCATGTGATTTTCTAAATTTTTTTAAAGTATTTGGAATTAGAAAATAATTTACAACAAGATATACACCTAAAAAAAATTATTAGTTGAAAGAAATAATAGGACAATTATGGAAATGGCACGAAGAATGATAAAAGCTAAGAATTTAATAAATGAATATTGGGATAAATTGGTTACATATGTGGTATATATTTTAAACAAGTGTGCAACAAAATTAGTGATAAATAAGATACCATAAGAAGTTTTGAGTTGAAAGAAACATAGTGCATAAATTTTGAGAGACTTTGGATGTGTAGCATACTCCTTGATACCTCAATAATTGAAAAAAAAGTTGGATGATAGAGGCAAAAAGTGAATTTTGGTGGGGTATAGTGAACAATCAAAAACATAAAAATTATACAATCCAGTTACAAAGAAGGTAATAATCAGCCATGATGTGGAATTTGTTGAAGGAGCATGGGATGGAAGCATTGACAAGATAAATACAATTACAACAGGAACACCATGTGAAAATGAAATAGTAGAATATGATACTCAAAATGTTCCTCAACCTGCACAAGTGAATATTACAATAATGTATTTTAAGGAACCAATAACTCCAAATCTATCTAATCTAATTAGTAATAACAATAATGAATCATCTAATCCAAGACTGACATCGTTTAGATCATGGTTAATTAACACTTCAAAGAAGTACTGTAGTCTAAAAGAGAGTAATGATGAGTCAAAAGATACTAATCATATGGATTTATGTTTTGATTTTACACTTTTAACACAATATAATCTAATTTATTGTGATGATGTAATTAAGGATGATAATTGGATTGAAACTATGGATGAATAAATTCAATTAATTGAAAAGAATCAAATATGGGACCTTGTAGAGCTTATTTAAGCAGAGGAAATGATTGGAGTAAAATGGGTTTATAAAATAGAGTTTAATATAAATGATAATGTTGAGGAACACAAAGCAAGACTAGTAGCTAAGGCCTTCACACAACAACTAGGCATAGATTATAATGAACCATTTGCACCTGTACTAAGACTAGACACTTTTAACATGGTGCTATATATTTCAACCCAAAACAATTGGAAGGCTTATTAAATGTATGTCAAATGAGCATTCTTAAATGGCCTTTCAGAAGATGAAGTTTACATAAAACATCCACCTAGTTATGAAGTTTTAGGAGAAGAGCACAAGTTATACAAGATGAAAAAGGCCTTATATGGATTGAATCAAGATCCTAGAGCTTGGTATAGTATAATAGATTATTATTTTCTAAACAATGGGTTTCTCAAGAGTGGAAATGATCCAAATTTCTATCCTAAATTGAAAGATGAAGTAAATTTTTTGATAGCATGTATGTATGTGAATGACTTTATTTTTACCATAAACTTGTCAATTGAATCATTTAATGAAGCCATGAAAACTAAATTTGATATTACAGACTTGGGAATGATGAGATAATTTCTTGGCATATCGATAAATGCATCAGAGTAAGGCAGTTTTATATGTCAGTCAAAGTATACTAATTATTCGTTGAAAATTTTCAAGATGTTGAATGTTAATTCATCTCCTACGCCCATTACAATGGGTTTAAAACATAGTAAAGAGGATAAAATTTTATTTGTTGATGCATCTTTATTAAAGAGATTACTGGGAAACCTCAAGTATCTAACTACCTTAAGATAAGACATTATGTATTGCGTTAGTCTTATATTAGGATTCATGGATAATCTAAAATAATCACATTGGAAAGATGGTAAAATAATTCTAAGATACATAGGTGGTGAAAAATAATTTGGGATAATGTATACACTTTAAATGACTTCAAGTTCATTGGTTACATAGATAATGATTGGGAAGGTAACATGGATGATAGAAAAAGAACTTCAAGATATAGTTTTAATAATAGATCAAATGCTATCTCTCAGGGATAAAAGAACTAACCAATTATGACACTTTTATTAGATAAAGTAGAATACATTGCAGCCACATCAACACCTTGGTAGGCAATGTGGATGAGAAGAGTATTTTTAGATTTGATGCATACTCAATAAGTATCTAAAAATATATATTGTGATAATAAATCAGCTATAACATTGTATTAAAACCATATGTTTAATAAATGTAGTAAGCATATTGACACTAGATGTCATTTTATTCATAAATTAGTGGACAATGGTGATATACATATTGATTTTTTCATGTTCAAACAACAACTAGAAGACCTATTTAGAATACCAAATTCAAGGAACATGTTTGAGCATATCTAGGAAAGTATAATCATAGCTAATATATATGATAGTGAAGATTAAGAAGAGTTGGTGGATGCATAATCTAGCTCAACTAATGTAGAATCTCCCCTACCACGTCCATCACTCTATACATGTGCCATTAACCTGCATTTAACTTCTATCAATACTTGACTCCTTGAAAACTCTCAAGAATATAATATTTAATCTATATATCTAATCCATCTCTTATTTTGGCATGTTATTTCATTAATTATTCTAATAAAAATCTTATGTATTGTCTTCTTAGTTTTGGTAGTTGATCGAGAGACATCTAGGCATTCTTTTTTTAACTACTCTATTCTGTAAAAGTTATACACACACACACACACACACACACACACACACACACACACACACACACACACACACACACACACACACACACACACACACACACACACACACACACACACACACACACACACACACACACACACACACACACACACACACACACATATATATATACACACACACATCCATATATATATATATACATATATATATACATATACATATATATATATATATACATATATATATACACACATATATATATATATATATACATATACATATATATATATATACATACATATATATATACATATATATATATATATACGTATATATACGTGTATATATATATATATATATATATATATATATATATATATATATATATATCATTAAAGTAAAGGTCTAAATGCTAGTATGTTAACTTGTCTTTTAGATAACAGACATCTGTATTTCAAAGACTGTCTCCAAGCTGCGATGCAGACTGGTCTTCATAATGGTTCTGTGTTTACTACAGTATATCCCAACTACCCTGTAGCTATCCATAAAGAAAACAATCTCAATCAATTGTTTAGACTCTTTATTCAGACTCATGGTATTCATATGCGTGCTGGTTCTTGCCCGCTTACATTACATTATCAAGTCATGTATCGTCTCACGAATACCCTTTATCCTGCTATGAAAATCTCTCCCCCACCTAGCAAAAGCGTGGTGACAAAAGGGTCATCGCATAGTCAAATAATGGCCTCTAAAGCTATTGATTGGTCTGAGCTAAAGTTTCCTAAAAAATGGATAGTCGAAACTGAATTCCTCCAGCCTGCCCATAAGTCCTTGCAACGAGCTACCTCTGTTAAAGACTATTCTGATAAGTCTGTCATCCGATTTGATAATAACCCTGCATCTTCCTCAAGTTCAACTCTGTCATTTCCTCCATCATGTCTCCATCCTAAGAAAATCCATGATCCCCAAATTGATTCTTTCTATTGTCCTGATTGCAAGAATATCCTTAAAACCCCTAGTCATGCTGTCATCAACATGGTTAGCACCAGAAGCCAAAGGGACCAAGAGCTACAAGAATTGTTTGCAAAAAATAGACAATTATTGTCTTATAAAAAGAATCAACACATGGAAAGCACATCAGCAGTTCCTGAGAAAGCTGATGAGTCTGGTCATACATGGAAGACACCCCAAGGAGATGAATCCTACAATGAGAAGATATTTCCTAAAGCTTCTGACTTTAATCAATATTCACCAGATGGGAAGAACAGATCTCAAATGTATTATTTGAGAACTGCAGATAGATCAGTAGATCAGTCCACTGAAGTACGACTGATGAATTGGAACAATCTGGCAACAAAATGCATAAATCATAGAGTCTCTAGTATTCAAGATAGTTTAGACCAGATTGCAAAAATGTTAAAAAGCATTGATCTATATCAGAAAGGTGATATTGCTAAAGCACTGAAAACAATAGATATTAACAATGGTGTGCATTCAGCCACTATTCAATAGAAGATTGACAAAGAAGCTCAAAAATTACAGCAAAAGGATGAAGAAATAAATCACAAAATAGATATTGTAATTACTGGTCATCAAGATATAGCTCACAGTCAGGAAGAAGTAAAATCTGAGTTGTCTGAAATAGATAAGAAGATAGATACTGTTAGTTCAGATGTTGATTCTATTTCTAGAGAAGTTGCCTCTCAACAGCAACATCTTGCCTCCTTACAGCCATTAGTACAGCCCGCAGAAATTCAGCCTCTTACCCTAGATACAGCTGGTATTCTAGGATGGGATTCAGTTGAAAAACTAGAAAAAGAAGAATGGTATAAGCCCATTGTTCCTCCATTAAAAATGAAAGCTCCTCAGTTAGAAATTGATAAAGCTTTTAGAATTGGTATGGTCAAGATAACTGAGCCTGAGAAATTCAGTTATTTCACTGAAGGAGAATCCTCCAAACCTCCTTTAGATGGAAATATTAGAACACTGGGATTGCAACCTTTCTTTTGGCAATTCAACTGTGAACCACCTGCTGAAAGAAAAAAGATGTGTCATGCAATGCTGTCATGGGCCGGTATTCAGATGTATAGTTTGAAAAAGGATGCTAAGTCTGTTGTTCAACAAATCATTAATGGTTTTATTGGTAATATAAAGGAATGGTGGGATGCTAGTTTAAGTATTTATAAAGATGCTATCATTAATCATGCAGAGCCTGTTCCATGTTTATGTCAAGCCATATACAATGAGTTTGTTGGGGCCATAGAAGATGAAAGAGAAGCTTATAGGTCTAATTTTCTGCGTGCTCAGTGCTGTGATATGTCTAGACTAGAAGAATATATGTGTGATATGGAAAATTTACTATATGGTGCTGGTGAAATGTTTAACCCAGCATATAAGGTTAGATATGTCGAATCATTTCCCAAATATTTTGCAGAAAAATATAAGACTGCTATGGGAGATCAGTTTTCTAATGTCATTTGGTCGTATAAACCAGTATATCAGAAAAGTAAATCAAAAATTGTGTGATGAGCGCAGAGCTCACAAAGAGACAATGATGTTTCACAAGCAGTTAGGCATTAAGTTCTGCAATTCTATCGAGGATAATTATGGTTGTCTGAATAATCCTCAGCAGTATAGAAAGTATAGATATAAGCAGAAATCTAAGAAGAAGAAGGATACTTGTCAGTGTCAGCCTTCTTGGTTCTCTAAGCCTTCCAGATTTAAGAAAAGAAAATCTTTTCAAAAGAAGATCTTTAGAAAGAAGAAACATGGGTTTCAGAAAGCCCCTGTTAAGTGTTTCCTGTGTCAAGGAAATCACTATGCTTCAAAATGTCCTAAGAAAATAGAACAGTCTAAAAAAGTTAATTTTCTTCAGAGTCATGAGTTAAATGAAGATGAGTATGTCTTGATCCCTGCTGATACTGCATGGTATGAATCAGATTTAGAATACACTGATGAAGAATCTGAACCTAAAAATGTCATCAATATGAATAAGGAACTGTCAGACTCTGAGTCAGAAGCATCATCAGCATATGAGTTAGAAATTGATTTTTAGATCCATATGAATATCATGCAATATGCTTCAAATCAATTCTTTGATAGCCTCAGCCTATCTCAACAATTAACTCAGTTAAAAAATAGATATGATGCATTGCCTGCATATATGATCTCTGAAAAAATGTTTCTCCAATCTCAGATTCAGGATACAGAAAGAAAGTATTTGCAACAGCTAGAATATATGAATCAACGTAGTTCTTTAGTCACACACTTTGCCCAGCAACAGCTTGATAAAGGCAAAGAAGTGGTCAGCTCCTCCTCTGATCCCCATAGGAAAGAATGGAGAACAAAGAGAATTAAAACTCTGCAAGTCTTCTTAAAAAGAGCCCAAACAGAGTTAGAAGCCTTGATGAGAGAAGAAGCAGATGAAGAAAATGAAGAACAGCAGTTTGAAGAAGAAATGTGCAAAGTAGCTGATGCAGTTGAAGCAGAATATAATGCTTCAAAAATGAGAATAGATAGTAATATTAATCAAGTATCTATTCATGAAACTACTAATCTAGTTTGTGAGATCAGTATTAAATGGAATGGATTTCAAGCCTATAATCTTGATGCATTGCTTGATACTAGTGCTGATGCATCCCTTGCAAGATATCATGCTATTCCTCAGGATAAATGGGTTCCAGATTTTGCAAGACTAACCTTCAATACAAAGACAGTCATTTCAGAGTTTTCTGCTCACATTCCTATTTTACTAGGAAACATTGTCTTTAATTTCAAAGTTCTACACCATGAAACTCCATTGTTTGATATCATTCTTGGTGAAGATAATTTGTCTTGCTTTTACCCCATTACAATTAGTAAGCATGAGGTACTCCTTGCAGAAAAATATTCTCTATATAAAAAGCGTAGGTATGAATGCAAGATTCCTTTAAGAACCAAGGCTCCTAAGCATATAAATACTGATTGGATTATAAAGCAGATAAATTGTTGTCAAACTGACATAGATCCTGTGCTTACAAAGATCAAAAGGGATTGTTGCTCTGATAATCCATTGGCATTTCAGCATAGGAAAACTCATATCTGCTATATAGACTTACAGTTAATCAAGGATAAAGATGGAAAGGAAGTTGAGCCAAAGTTCAAAGCTCACCATTCAGGTATGTCACCCTCATTAAGAGAAGAATGCTTTCAAGAAATTCAGCAGCTTAAAGAACAAGGATTGATCAGAGATTCCTCTAGTCCTTGGGCATGTGAAACATTCTATGTAAACAAACGAAGTGAGCAAGTAAGAGGAAAGAAAAGGCTTGTAATAAATTACATTCCTCTTAATAAGTATGTAGTTCCAGTTCAACACCCAATTCCTTCCAAGGATGAGATTCTACAAAGATTAACTGGTAGCAAATTTTACAGTAAATTTGACTTAAAATCTAGCTTTTGGCAGATTCAGGTTGCAGAGCAAGATAAATTTAAAACTGCATTCATCACTCCTTTTGGACAGTATGAATGGAATGTTCTTCCAATTGGTTTAAAGACTGCCCCCAGTATATTTCAACAAATGATGAATCAGATTTTTGCAGCCTACAGTCAGTTTATAATTGTGTACATAGATGATATTTTGCTTTTTAGTAAGTCTCCTAAGGAACATCTGAAACATCTTCAGCAGTTTTATCAGATTGTGTTTGAAAATGGTTTAGTTCTTTCTGAGAAAAAAATGGTTGTATTCAAAGATTCAATTGATTTCCTTGGTATCACCATTAGATTAGGAATAGTCACTGTTCAGCCACATGTTTTACAGAACATTCAAAATTTTCCTGATGAGATTACTGATAAAACCATATTGCAGAGATTTCTAGGATGTGTAAATTATATAGCTGGCCAATATTTCTATATTGCTCAAGATTGAGTTTTGTTAAATACAAGATTGACTAAACATCCTCCTCCTTGGTCTGAAGAAATGACTATTACAGTCCGCAGAATAAAGCAAAAATGTGCCAATTTGCCTGCTTTACAGTTACCTGGAAATGGAAAAAAGATCATTGAAACAGATGCCTCAGAGGCATATTGGGGTGCTGTATTAAAAGAAAGATTAACTGATGGACAGGAAAAACCTTGCAGGTATGCTTCAGGTTCCTTCCAAAAAGCTCAGTTGAACTATCATTCTACTCATAAAGAGATCCTTGCTGTTATCAAGGCCATTCAAGCCTTTATGTTCTTTATCAGGTCATAGCATTTTATTGTCCGATCTGATTTAAAAAAATTTATGAGTATTTTAAATTCAGCTGACAATTTGAAAAAGGGGTCTGTCAGTCGATTAATCAGATGGGCAACATATTTATCAGATTTTGATTTCTCAGTGGAGCACATTCCAGGTTCAAAGAATTCTATTGCAGACTATTTAACCAGAGAATTTCAGACTCAGAATATCATGACGGTCACTGAGATCAGAGATGAATTCCATTACCATCTTTGGCGTTCAAAGCCAACAGTCCAAAAGCAATTGCAAAATGAGATAAACAAATTGAAGGTTGAATCTTATGAGGCACAAGATATATTGAATTCTCATAATATTGCTCGGAGTACTCATTATGCTGCCATTGATAACACCAATAGTGTGCATGTAACAATCCTGAATGATCCAGTTCATGATCCTACATTCATGGATCCTAAAGTAAACATGTTAAAACAATTGGTCTACCGTATGGGTACAGTTTTTACATTTAGATGGTCAACCTTTTGGCCAAAGTTTAATCCTCAAGAAGAAAACTACTGGAACTCTGGTGATATGCCTCCCTACATGTTTGAGTTTCTTGACTACATCATGCCAAGAGTTGCTTGTCAGGAATACTTTGTTAATATTTCTCCTACCATGTTAAGGAATATCTTTATTGCCTTAAGAATTCCATTCAGAGTCAAATGTGAATTGTTCTTGGTTTAAAACCATCAATACAATGCCCATGCTACTATTCAGCCTGCTTTACCCATAGCATCAATATGGCGGAGAATGACTATTGAGCACCAAGGAAAGTTTCCTGTCACGCCTGAAGGAAAGTTACTTAGGATTCCTTCATCACTCTATATGGACCACATTGATGATGACACCAATGAAGATAGTGGAGAAACCGAATATGACGCCTCGGTGAATTCAGCATATTCGCCAGCTGGCTCACATAAGTTCAATGATGACTAATTACGGGGTCTGTCCGTAATAGTGAATGGAGAGCACTATATATCTCTTTATGTCACTAAGGGAATAAAGTGGACCTAACCACTATTAAAGGCGGTAAGCTGTCAGCCGTGTTGACAGATTATTGCTTGCTTTTCTTTTGGCGGTGCGCGGTTGGCCCATAACCCACATGTTTATCGCATCTCCTTTTTGCTTTTGTTTTGAGCCTTTGATCTTGTCGGCCTGTAATATCCGTCGATCCTCTCTTCCTCATGCTATATAAGGAGAGCTCGATGAGTTATTTCACAAGATCTATCGGGAGCTCACTAAGGAGTTTTAGGAAAAGCTCAAATAGAAGCTTTAATGTTCTGAAGTATTGCAAGTAAGTTTGTTTTTAATTTTGTAAGTTTGATGCAATATTGAAATAATATAGAAGTTGTGTGCAAGAAGTGAAGGTTTTAACCGATCCTGTATGAAATGGTATCAGAGCTATGCTATTGTCTTAAAAAATCTCTATACTTCTTCAATATGTGGCCTAAGCAAAGGTCTCTCTCTACCATAATGTTTAATATGCCTCCAACCACAACATGGAGGAATTCAAGGTGATTGATGAGCTCCATGAGGGAAGATATTGAGGCACATGTAATAATAAAAGAATCCCCTCTAATCATATTTATGGTGGGTATGAACAACAATGAGGATATATAACTCATCTAAAGTACATGTATCAGATATTTCTGGCAAGACTTCATTCGGGTGACTTAGAGCTTCCATTATGACACCTATCTTCGGTACTTAAATCGGATCCAAACACGCCTATCCTTCGGCTTAACAGGACCACGCCACTTCCCTAACTTTAGTGCTGAACTGAACGCGATACCAAATCACAGTGATTGAAGTTCCAGAAAATACCAGATAAAGACTTAAACAAGTTTTTGTAACGCAAGAAACTATAGAATATGCATGGCAATAAATTATCTCTTAACTTGGCTCTGATACCATTTCATACAGGATCGGTTAAAACCTTCACTTCTTGCACACAACTTCTATATTATTTCAATATTGCATCAAACTTACAGAATTAAAAACAGACTTACTTGCAATACTTCAGAACTTTAAAGCTTCTACTTGAGCTTTTCCTAAAACTCCTTAGTGAGCTCCCGATAGATCTTGTGAAATAACTCATCGAGCTCTCCTTATATAGCATGAGGAAGAGAGGATCGACGGATATCACAGGCCGACAAGATCAAAGGCTCAAAACAAAAGCAAAAAGGAGATGTGATAAACATGTGGGTTATGGGCCCACCGCGCACCGCCAAAAGAAAAGCAAACAATAATCTGTCAACACGGCTGACAGCTTACCGCCTTTAATAGTGGTGAGGTCCACTTTATTCCATTATTGACATAAAGAGAGATATAGTGCTCTCTATTCACTATTACGGACAAACCCCGTAATTAGTCATCATTGAACTCATGTGAGCCAGCTGGCGAATATGGTGAATTCACCGAGGCGTCATATTCGGTTTCTCCACTATCTTCATGTGGTGTCATCATCGGTGTGGTCCATGTATAGAGTGATGAAGGAATCCGAAGTAACTTTCCTTCAGGCAGTGACAGGAAACTTCCCTTGATGCTCAATAGTCATTCTCCGCCATATTGATGCTACGGGTAAAGCAGGCTGAATAGTAGCATGGGCATTGTATTGATGGTTTTGAACCAAAAACAATTCACATTTTACCCTGAATGGAATTCTTAAGGCAATAAAGATATTTCTTAACATGGTAGGAGAAATATTAACAAAGTATTCCTGACAAGCAACTCTTGGCATGATGTAGTCAAGAAACTCAAACATGTAGGGAGGCATATCACCAGAGTTCCAGTAGTTTTCTTCTTGAGGATTAAACTTTGGCCAGAAGGTTGACCATCTAAATGTAAAAACTGTACCCATACGGTAGACCAATTGTTTTAACATGTTTACTTGAGGATCCATGAATGTGGGATCATGAACTGGATCATTCAGGATTGTTACATGCACACTATTGGTATTATCAATGGCAGCATAATGAGTACTCCAAGCAATATTATGAGAATTCAATACATCTTGTGCCTCATAAGATTCAACCTTCAATTTGTTTACCTCATTTTGCAACTGCTTCTGGACTGTTGGCTTTGAACGCCAAAGATGGTAATGGAATTCATCTCTGATCTCAGTGACCGTCATGATATTCTGAGTCTGAAATTCTCTGGTTAAATAGTCTGCAATAGAATTCTTTGAACCCGGAATGTGTTCCACTGAGAAATCAAAATCTGATAAATATGTTGCCCATCTGATTAATCGACTGACAGACCCCTTTTTCAAATTATCAGCTGAATTTAAAATACTCATAAATTTTTTTAAATCAGATCGGACAATAAAATGCTCTGACCTGATAAAAAACATAAAGGCTTGAATGGCCTTGATAACAGCAAGGATCTCTTTATGAGTAGAATGATAGTTCAACTGAGCTTTTTGGAAGGAACCTGAAGCATACCTGCAAGGTTTTTCTTGTCCATCAGTTAATCTTTCTTTTAATACAGCACCCCAATATGCCTCTGAGGCATCTGTTTCAATGATCTTTTTTCCATTTCCAGGTAACTGTAAAGCAGGCAAATTGACACATTTTTGTTTTATTCTGCGGACTGCAATAGTCATTTCTTCAGACCAAGGAGGAGGATGTTTAGACAATCTTTTATTTAACAAAACTCGATCTTGAGCAATATAGAAATATTGGCCAGCTATATAATTTACACATCCTAGAAATCTCTGCAGTATGGTTTTATCAGTAATCTCATCAGGAAAATTTTGAATGTTCTGTAAAACATGTGGCTGCACAGTGACTATTCCTGATCTAATGGTGATACCAAGGAAATCAATTGAATCTTTGAATACAACCATTTTTTTCTCAGAAAGAACTAAACCATTTTCAAACACAATCTGATAAAACTGCTGAAGATGTTTCAGATGTTCCTTAGGAGACTTACTGAAAAGCAAAATATCATCTATGTACACAATTATAAACTGACTGTAGGCTGCAAAAATCTGATTCATCATTTGTTGAAATATACTGGGGGCAGTCTTTAAACCAAATGGAAGAACATTCCATTCATACTGTCCAAAAGGAGTGATGAATGCAGTTTTAAATTTATCTTGCTCTGCAACCTGAATCTGCCAAAAGCCAGATTTTAAGTCAAATTTACTGTAAACTTTGCTACCAGTTAATCTTTGTAGAATCTCATCCTTGGAAGGAATTGGGTGTTGAACTGGAACTACATACTTATTAAGAGGAATGTAATTTATTACAAGCCTTTTCTTTCCTCTTACTTGCTCACTTCGTTTGTTTACATAGAATGCTTCACATGCCCAAGGACTAGAGGAATCTCTGATCAATCCTTGTTCTTTAAGCTGCTGAATTTCTTGAAAGCATTCTTCTCTTAATGAGGGTGACATACCTGAATGGTGAGCTTTGAATTTTGGCTCAACTTCCTTTCCATCTTTATCCTTGATTAACTGTAAGTCTATATAGCAGATATGAGTTTTCCTATGCTGAAATGCCAATGGATTATCAGAACAACAATCCCTTTTTATCTTTGTAAGCACAGGGTCTATGTCAGTTTGACAACAATTTATCTGCTTTATAATCCAATCAGTATTTATATGCTTAGGAGCCTTGGTTCTTAATGGAATCTTGCATTCATACCTATGCTTTTTATATAGCGAATATTTTTCTGCAAGGAGTACCTCATGCTTACTAATTGTAATGGGGTAAAAGCAAGACAAATTATCTGCACCAAGAATGATATCAAACAATGGAGTTTCATGGTGTAGAACTTTGAAATTAAAGACAGTGTTTCCTAGCAAAACAGGAATGTGAGCAGAAAACTCTGAAATGACTGTCTTTGTATTGAAGGTTAGTCTTGCAAAATCTGGAACCCATTTATCCTGAGGAATAGCATGATATCTTGCAAGGGATGCATCAGCACCAGTATCAAGCAATGCATCAAGATTATAGGCTTGAAATCCATTCCATTTAATACTGATCTCACAAACTGGATTAGTAGTTTCATGAATAGATACTTGATTAATATTACTATCTATTCTCATTTTTGAATCATTATATTCTGCTTCAACTGCATCAGCTACTTTGCACATTTCTTCTTCAAATTGCTATTCTTCATTTTCTTCATCTGCTTCTTCTCTCATCAAGGCTTCTAACTCTGTTTGGGCTCTTTTTAAGAAGACTTGCAGAGTTTTAATTCTCTTTGTTCTCCATTCTTTCCTATGGGGATTAGAGGAGGAGCTGACCACTTCTTTGCCTTTATCAAGCTGTTGCTGGGCAAAGTGTGTGACTAAAGAACTACGTTGATTCATATATTGTAGCTGTTGCAAATACTTTCTTTCTGTATCCTGAATCTGAGATTGGAGAAACATTTTTTCAGAGATCATATATGCAGGCAATGCATCATATCTATTTTTTAACTGAGTTAATTGTTGAGATAGGCTGAGGCTATCAGAGAATTTATTTGAAGCATATTGCATGCTATTCATATGGATCTGAAAATCAATTTCTGACTCATATGCTGATGATGCTTCTGACTCAGAGTCTGACAGTTCCTTATTCATATTGATGACATTTTCAGGTTCAGATTCTTCATCAGTGTATTCTAAATCTGATTCATACCACGCAGTATCAGCAGGGATCAAGACATACTCATCTTCATTTAACTCATGACTCTGAAGAAAATTAACTTTTTTAGACTGTTCTGTTTTCTTAGGACATTTTGAAGCATAGTGATTTCCTTGACACAGGAAACACTTAACAGGGGCTTTCTGAAACCCATGTTTCTTCTTTATAAAGATCTTCTTTTGAAAAGATTTTATTTTCTTAAATCTGGAAGGCTTAGAGAACCAAGAAGGCTGACACTGACAAGTATCCTTCTTCTTCTTAGATTTCTGCTTATATCTATACTTTATATACTGCTGAGGATTATTCAGACAACCATAATTATCCTCGATAGAATTGCAGAACTTAATGCCTAACTGCTTGTGAAACATCATTGTCTCTTTGTGAGCTCTGCGCTCATCACACAATTTTTGATTTACTTTTCTGATATACTGGTTTATACGACCAAATGACATATTAGAAAACTGATCTCCCATAGCAGTCTTATATTTTTCTGCAAAATACTTGGGAAATGATTCAACATATCTAACCTTATATGCTGGGTTAAACATTTCACCAGCACCATATAGTAAATTTTCCATATCACACATATATTCTTCTAGTCTAGACATATCACAGCACTGAGCACGCAGAAACTTAGACCTATAAGCTTCTCTTTCATCTTCTATGGCCCCAACAAACTCATTGTATATGGCTTGACATAAACATGGAATAGGCTCTGCATGATTAATGATAGCATCTTTATAAATACTTAAACCAGCATCCCACCATTCCTTTATATTACCAGTAAAACCATTAATGATTTGTTGAACAACAGACTTAGCATCCTTTTTCAAACTATACATCTGAATACCGGCCCATGACAGCATTGCATGACACATCTTTTTTCTTTCAGCAGGTGGTTCACAATTGAATTGCCAAAAGAAAGGTTGCAATCCCAGTGTTCTAATATTTCCATCTAAAGTAGGTTTGGAGGATTCTCCTTCAGTGAAATAACTGAATTTCTCAGGCTCAGTTAGCTTGACCATACCAATTCTAAAAGCTTTATCAATTTCTAACTGAGGAGCTTTCATTTTTAATGGAGGAACAATGGGCTTATACCATTCTT
>JARHVA010008767.1:90000-102500 GCA_037957365.1 Torreya grandis
AACCTTGAAATGCCACCAAATAAAAAAGAACTAACTATTGAAGCCTTGAAAAGGATTATTATTAACCATTCATGACATATAACACCTAAAATAAAAATAAAAAAACATGATTGATCTACTATATAAATCCACCTTCATCACCCAAGGTAATTAGTCATGTAAAGTGTTTGTAAGATGTGTGATTTTAATTAATGATAGGAAAATGCTTAAGTTAAGAGTATAAAAATTGCACACTAGTTGATGTATATTATTTTTTGTGATTAAATCCAAAAAAAATTTGTCTTTGTTAAACTTTAACGATTGAAAATAGTCTTATGTTTTTATAGTATTTAGTTTCAAAGTGTTTATGGGTGGTGATATCCCATATATTAAGCTTTTACAATTCAGTGATTGCTTTTTTTGAATGTGTAAGGATAATGTTTCCTTTGTAGACCTTTGTTTATTTTGATATATACACTAATACTGCATCGAATGGTATTAGAGATGAGGGTAAGTTTCTGGGGAGATACAAGATAAAATGTGAGGGTGTAAGAGAACACACAATGTCTATAGAAATTATGTGAAGATCAAGATTAAGTATATGAGCCATAAAGTGAGTGTAAAGAGAGATAAGGATATTATATATATAATTTAACTTCGTATAATTACCAATAATTATCATATGATTATGTTTTATATGTAGGATTGTGATCAAGGAGAATTATAAAAATAAGGAAGGATTGTCGAGATGTTGCCAAAATTCCTCCAAAGAGAAGAGTAGAATAATTTAATAAAGAAGAGGTTTTAAGGAGATTATATGGATTTATTAAAGATATGATAAATACAAAAAATAAAATACATTCACTTAAAAAATAGAGGAAGAGACCATGCACATGAAAGAGATTATGAGGATGTTAGAGATCAAGAGAGAGTTGGAGTAGATGCACAAGAATATGAAGGTGTTGAATAAGAAATGGATGCATAGGAGGTAATTTTAATCAAAACTATCCCAAATATTTGAAGAGGGATAAGTATGATTCTCAAGTACTATAGGAACCCAAGATTTTATTGAGTGGTTGATAGATATTGAGGAATAATTAAAATATTATGATATAGAAGATCAAGGGATAGTGAAGGTAACACAAATGAATATGAAAATACATGTTTAAATTTGGTCAAAATGATGTAAAAAATTAAAAAAAGAGAATATGAAAATAAAATATCACCAGATGGGATAGGATCATAAAAATAATGAAGTCAAAATTAGTTGATAATCAACCTAATTTGTTAAATAAATTATATAAATTAAGGTAAAGAGAGTTCAATGTAAAGAGTTACACTAAGGAATTATACAAGATTTTCATTATCTGTTATCACAATTCATTGGAATAGTAAAATAATTTAAGGTACTTAAATGGTCTTAGTCTAAGCATACATGATGAATTATCCATGGTGAATTTGCATATCTTTCAACAATTATGTACATATTCTTTGAAAGTTGAAAGAAGGTAACCCAAGAAAGGTGAAGATAATAAGAGTGTGAGAGGTGGTAGAGACATGCAAGAATCTTCCCTACAATAAGGAAATAGTTCATCACATTGGATTGTGGAGAATATATTAATTCATCATGAAGGTAAAATAATGTATGGATGAAGTTATAGAAGCTATAGTACCTTCCATCATTACTGATACAATTTTGGAGATTTTGGAAATAATGAATTTGAATTTCCATATAAGAACATGCATAAATAAATAAAAAACATCATGTAGTTGTAGAGACTTTTGGTTGTGATTCTATATAGAAAAAATTTGAAAAACTTGTACAATGTGTAAATTTAGTCAAGATAAAAATGTTGAACTTAATGGAAAAGAAGAAGAGAATGCTAAAGACAACTAGGAGGCAATCAAATCCAAGTGAGAGGATGATCATATTGAATACTATAGGTCATGTGAGAGGTATGTTTTGAAATATTATTAATGATAATATAAGTAGTTAAAATATATAATATAATGACGTAGTCAATAAGATTAAATTTAATATCAAGTAACACCCAGTTCCCTATAGGGTGACTTGGTTACTATAAGGACATCCTATCATTATTAAAAAGAAATTGAAGTTTGATTTGATTATTGGAAAGTCTGATAACACATTTTTGTTTGATTTCATCCAATGGATGCATGCCATATGATATTAGTAATGCCATATCAGTTTAATAGTGAAGTTATATAGTATGGTAATATAAATAATATTACAATGAGAAGAATAAATGGCATAAAAATATTTTTGTTGCCACTAATATAAGATATTAGAGTGGAAAAATTACACAATCATTTAGTATTTAATAATGTAAGATAACTACATTTGATGGAAAATGAGAGACAATAAAACCTCATGGAGAATATATATGATATGGAAAATGAGAAGATGACATATACATTAGATGTCAAGATAGAGTTTTTTGAAAGAGTCTCAATAAAGAAAAATGAATCTTAGACTTAAATGAAAATGATAGAATCCATGTTTACCTTGGTTATGACAACCATGAGATAAGAGGAAATGGATGAATACCTAGAACTAACAAGAAGAGATGTGTGATATCCATGCAATAAAATTCTAAGTGAAATGGATATATTTTTGTGTAAAGAGATGGAAGATCCAATTGCAATAAAAAAGAATAAATTTTAGGGAAAACATGAGTTTAAGATCATGACTACAAAGTAAAATATTCAAGAATAGTATGCAAGGGATATAAAAGTCAATTAACTTGAATCTAAGAACAACCTTGATATTATGTAAAATTTTGAGTTCCATAATACAAATATTTTTTATGTTATGGGAGAGTATGATATGATAAAAGAGAATAGAGAAAAAAATCATGCAAGCATGTGAAGGCCACATGATGTGAAGAAGTGAACTAAAAAGAAGGTTACAATTGAGGTTGAAATATGTGAATGTTATTAAAAAGACATGTAAGAGATATAAATATATTACACACCAATGTATTTTAATGATATTTTTAGTTAGTCAATATAAAATAAGAGGGGACAAAGGTTTTAACCCAACAATGGTTACCAAAATCATATATGAAGAAATAAAATATGATTATTCTCACTCCCAATTATATAATATTCATTGAATTGTGTATAGTTAAAACTATGAGATATAAATTTCTAAACAAAAATCCATAAGAAGACAAAAATAGAAAACATGTGTACTTAGAAATAAGAGAGGATGAAATATAATTGAAGATATTTGCATTTATAGAGCAATTATGTATTTTTAATTGAATTGAATTGGAAATGACATAAAGAGAGTGCAACTAAATGTAGTTGATGGAGTTGAGATAGGTGAAGGATAAATGAATAGACTGGAAAGATACCAAGCATGTAAGATGTTAAAAAAAAAGTCAAAAATGTTTGTAAAATCACACACATATGGGACAAATAGAATACTAAAAGGAGAAACCCATTATAGTCCCACTTTGTGAAATGGAAAGGGCTTAATGGAGAGGTGGTTTTAGAACAAATACATACTAGGGAGAACGTGAATTGGGGTTCACTTTTCAAATTACTTAGGAGGTTTGATGCATGGAAAATCTAAATCTATTTTATTATTATACTAACCCTTAAAAATGATCCCATATAATTTAATATGATTAAAAAATGTAGTTTTAGTGTCTTTTTTTGGGTGGAATTTTCAAAGTGGAAATCGATTCATGGGTTTTTGAATTAACCACATCCCTACCCCAATGTTCAATGTATGAAACAAAAATACAAACTATGTGTTGGTAAAATTGAGAGCTAAATATAAATTACACACATAATATTAATCACATAATATATAATATTATGTTTTCATATATACGATACAATGAATATTACCTATTATATATCCAAAAAGAAGCATAACCACTTCCTATAAAATAGGAAGGACTTACCCAATAATACAAATGGATAAAAAAAACCTTCTGGGAAAATATTTTTTGATAATACAAACAAACTAATAGGCTTATAATATGTTTAAAATATGTAAACCTATAAATAATTAATAAGTTTATCCTAAAATTCACCCCTTTACCATTATTAATTCATATCACCCTCTTAATTTAAACATGACAAAAATGTTTGACACTCTCTACATAGCTTTCTCACCTTTGAGGTGGCCTACCATATTTTTAGAGTCATGGTCTTTGTGTCATGTTGGTGTTTCCTTACAGGATTATCACTAACCCATAAGTGACATGAGAACATCTCTTTTCTTAACACCTTTGGTGGTTTCTTGGATTACCACAAACCCATATGGTTTTTTGTTAAAAGTTAACCATGAACCTGGAGGTGATATGAGGTCTCAACTATTGTATACACTTTAGTGGTTTCTCAAACTTTCATAAACCCTTTTTCAAGAACCAAGCACTACTTTAGCTATTTTACTCCCCATAATGTTCTTCATCAGTAGGTAATAAAATGGAAAATAATGCTAAGCATTTTTATTGAAAATAAAAAAATCTCAAAAAAAAAAAAAATAGAGGACTAAATCCTCATCACATGTTGTATCCTATATACATGATTATTCCACTCAATACCAAACAACATATATATTAGCAATTGCTACTAAAGATCATCCTCAACATAGTCAATTTAGCATAGAGAACACCACAAAAAAAAGAGAGAAAAACACAACACACCACACAAACTATCATAATAGAAATGATGTAACCCTATTGTAGGTGACTGACGAGATGATGCAAATTATCCTCCAGCCTTTGTGTATCCTCTAGCCTCTAGTTTTTTTTACTTAGTGAGTTTGATGGTGAAGCTCAATTTACAATAATGTACATCATGTATAAGTGATAATAAGTCTAATAAAATATATATATATTTTTTTTACAATTTTTGACAATAACGACTCAATTATTAACTTTTGACTCATTTTAAATTTTGACTTTTTTAATATAAAAATGACTCTTAACTATCAACATAAATACTTTTCAAATTTGTAAAAAAAATTTGACTATAAACCCTAATATTCACCTAAAATGAAATGACAACTTAAAAATTACATATTAATTAAACCTAAAAACTAATACACTAAAATTATATGACTCAAAAGACTATTATTATTCTTTTAAATAAAATAATGTCATGAAAGCTAATACTAAAGAGGCTTACTAGAGAATAACAAAAGTTGGACCTAAAATGAGATGAAGTATTGATAACTAGACTATAAAAGGAGACCAGAATAAATAAAACTACTAATTAATTGATACATCTATTAATAGACTATAGCAACCATCACACCTATCTAAGTTGAACTTGATACTAATAGATTAGCTAAATCGAGGGTGAACATAAATACAAACAAGATATTCAATGATCCATGTTTTGTTAAGTGTCTATCATTATAAAAGCTATGAGCAACAAATTTTACATTGAGGCATATCGATGGAGGGATCTACATTTAAATTTTGTCTTGTATGCAAAGTAAATAATATTGTCTCTAGACACACAGGGAGTGATAAGATGTTGGACCATATATGGAAGGGTGCGGTGATTCAATAAATGGTTGAGAATAGTGTTGACAAAATCTAGGTTACATTGAAGTCTCAAGCCAACATAGAATGACACCATATCTGATCGAACTAGAAGGTTCACATAGTTGTAAATAGACTCAAAAATCCCAATAAAGATGAAAAAATATAGTGACTAACTAAATAGCTTGTTAATCTGCATAAGATACACACCCTCTAAGTTAAACTAATCAGTGATAGATCTAAAATAAATACAATAAAAGATTTTATGGGGGAAATCAAGATTCAAACAAAGATATCCACAAAGCTAATAACTTAAAATACTAGATAATATGTATTTACTAAAGATATTATCATAAACTACAGGCATCCATAGGGACAAAGTTCAAAACTATTTCCCCTCACAAATTTTTAGGATTCCATCACTACTCTGATACCAGACTGTTAGTAGAATTGAAACCCAAATACAAATTACACACAATCTTAATCATAGAATATATAATATTATGTTTCCATATACATGATATAATTTAAATTGGCTAATACATAGCTAGTAAGAAGCATAACCATTTACTATAAATTAGGAAGGACTTACCTAATAATACAAATGGATAAAACAAACCTTATAGGAAAATAGATCCCGATAATACAAACAAACTAATAGGCTTATACTAGTTTTAAACATTTAAACCTATAAATAATTAATAATTTTATCCTAACACAATGAACTACATAGAAATATGGACATGAAAAATAGTTATTTAGGGGATAGGTAGGTGAAGTACAATAGGGGATATACTTGATACCCAGAAAAGCATATTAGAGTTATTGGGGAACATGGGAGCACATTTAGATGGTCATTAGTTATTTTTCTATTACAAGCCATAGAGTTAATGAGGAAGAAACTTGGGAATAATTTTTAGGTTAAAGGTTTCCCACACATGAGAGGAGTGAAATAAACATAAGCATAGGACAAAAGATGCCAAATGATAAGATAAAATTATTATTGGGGGAGACAAAAGTTAGACTCAGTTGGAAAGAGATAATATGTATGAATAGTCCATAGAATAAGTTAATTTTCATAATAGGAATTTCTAGTAATAGCAACCTATAAAAGCCTAGATAAACTATAAGGGTTGTAGTGTCTTTGAATATTAATTGTTATTTAAAAGAATATTCAGGTTCATAGAATAAAATACCTTTACAGTGGGGTAGGGATAATATATAGGTGCTTATAAGATTATTGAATAAGATTAGTAAATCATAGAAGATGAAATGAGAATACTAAATGGAATTAGGTGATTGAGTAGATATTAGAGTTATGTTCATAACTGTTTTAGACTCGGCCAAACACATTGAAGGTCACTACCCAGTGAAGTGTATTTATTAATTTACTATGGTAGTAAGGTGTGTGATATGAGTTAATGAAATGTAAATAATAATCTTATAAGTCCAAAAAACTCAAACTAGATAATATAAACTATTGTTTATTCTTATATCTAATATTATTATTTTTTGGTTAGACCTTAAGTATTAAAAATAGGTATGTCTTTTTATGGTATTCAGTTTCATAGTGTTTGTGTAACATATGTCCCATATTTGTAACATACAAGTCAATAATTACTTGAAATGAATGCGTGTGATGATAATTTTGCTTGGGTGTACCTATATTCATATGTATACACACCCCTATATTTAATCATAGGGCATACCAAAAGAATTTATCTCGAGCTATTGAAACTAGCTTATCATAATTTGGAAACATTTAAAGAATTATTTATTGTTTGAAAATTCAATCATTTAGAACACCATTACGTAGATCACAACCCCATGTTTTTGATCCTAGGTTGATCTCCATATCAACCTATGATTCATCATTACAACATCTGTTATATATCCTTATGCATTAGTCATATTGACTGGCTACCTCTATGCTAGCACAAATCACCAATTAAATATTATAAATAATACAAAATGTGGACCATTTTTACACATCTTGTATCACATTTTATACCTATGTGTTACACATAGAGACTCATTAAAATCATGTTATATTCCACATAAATAAAAACTATATAATTCATGATCTTACATTCTTAATTGATTTGTGCATAACTAAAGTATTGCATGCCCTTTGAGTAACCTTTTTGACATCCTTATGTGCTTCTATAAAACATCATGATGCATATTACATATCACTCATATTTGAAGCATGATCCAATGGTAAATTGGGCACCTCATGTTACATTTTCCCATATTAGGTGACACATAACAAAATTACACCATGTCAAAACATTGCCCAACATTTCAAATAATGGATCAACATAATATGCATGTAAAAGTATACCCATCACACATACAAAAAGTCCAAAAATCACTAGGAAAAAAGATAAAATATTTTCTTAGCTTTTATATTTTATAAATAACATTATGTAATAAAATATATTATAAACACACAATTAATGACCTATCTATATTCATCTACCTTATCTCCCTTTCCAGTTCTAGTCTGAATTTAGCTTTGAATTCATGGGTAACTCCCTGAGAAAAATTATGCAAACACACCTAGACACTACTATATTTTCTAACACCACCTTTAAAAAAATTCTAGTTAATGTTGAAATCTCTAAGGATCTACATAAAAAGGTTATCCTAAAATTAGGAGACTATTCTTGGTGCCAACCCCTCAATTGTGAAGGTTTTTTGTTTTGATGTTGTAGCTTCTTTAACTCAGGGCATTTGACTAAAGATTGTAGAAATCATATAATAAAGAAGGAATCTTCCTTATGGTCAGACCTCCACCCCACCCACTTTAATATGTATGCACTTGAATTTTAGAATGATGACTTGGATTTGTCTTCAAATGAACCTAAGCCTACTCCTCATTCTAATCAATTCAAATTTCCTATCACAAAGGGGGACCCCAAGTAAGACCCTCCAAGTGTGAGAGGGCTACTTTTGGATGTGGAAACTCTTTTTCTAACTTTTGATAAGGGTATCAACATTCTTACATAAATACCAAGGGAAGGATAATTGGTTAGGTCTTCAGTGGTAGACAAATTTCAACACTCAGAATCTTTTGAAATTATTTTATCTTCAGCCGCAAATTTAGTGAAAGATAAGGGGGTGTGGATTAAAGTGTAGAAAATTAATAATGATATAATATCTAACTTTAGTATATCACTTAGTTTGGGGGAGGGGATGGGCATTCCAAAAAAATTTAGGAGTGACCTACATTTTTTTATGGATCTCATGGATGTGTTGTGTGGATGATTACTGGAAGCAGAATATTGGTAGAAGGTTCCCTATTGGGTGTTTGCTAGTGTCTAAACTTTTTTGTCTCTTTTGCTTAGGCTAATTAGATGATAGTGGTATGACATGTTTGGTATTCTCTTAGATACATGGTTATACTAGTTTAATGTTAGGTCTCATATGGTCCTCATGGGAGTAATATTACATTTTATTGTTTTGCAAAAGTTTCATGGAATCAAAAAAATTTCATAATGTTCTCTATTTTTTAGTGAATCATGGTCATGTCTTATTCTTCATTCTTTATACTCTATTGATTCTTATTTTATTGATCTTTTATGTCAATATTTCATGATATTTTGTACTAGGTAGAAGACCCTTAACCCATTATTTAACCTATCAAATAAAAAATCAAATATATTTTAAAACATTAAATAAAAATGATAAAAAAAGTAGCATCAGGGTTTCACCCAACACGTACCATTAATACTTGCATGCCTAAAGTATCTTGTATCAAAGGTTCTTATCTTAAAGAATAGGAAAATAAGTTAGGATTTTTATCCCTCTTCAATATATGAACCTACCTTGAAAGCCTTATTAATAGACTTGAAGTATAAGAAAATGAGTTAAGATAATTATCCTATTTAGATCCTAAGAATTCACATTTTCATTCTAAGTGTGTGTTGTTAAAATATGTAACATAACCTATTATTTTAGTTGAATAAAATTATGTTTATTACATTAATGTTTGTGAATATAAATGTTTATTATTTTTTCAAATATTTCAAATATTCTATTATATTTTCTTCAAATCCAGAACTCTAGTTGAACCAATCTATCTATTTTGGATACTTGTGGTTTTGTCCTCTATGAAACTTATTCAATCTTGTACGAATGAAGGATTGTGATTAATTTTAATAGAAATAAAATTATAAATTAAATTTCATTTAATAAAAAAAATATTAATGAAAAAAATATTTTAAAAAATATAGGAATGAACTATGAAAAATAGATTAATAATCGTATGTTATTAACTTTTTTTTATTAAATTGAGTAGACATCAAATAGATACAGATAAAATAAAATAAAATAAAATAATTATATAATTATATATATATAATTTAAATAATTATTAAATTATTAATAAATCAACATTTTTTACTTTATAAATCTATATCTATTTTTTATAAAGAAAAAATACAAATTAAAAAAATTTCTCAAAAATAATTTTTTCTAAAAGTTATTCATTTAATTTAGAAATTATTTACCAAATTTATTAGTCTAAGAGGGATAAATATTAGTTTCATTTTCCTCTAACTTAGAATCAGAATTTCTTTTCCTGACTAATGACATTACATTGTTTTACATGATGAAAAATATATAAAGTTTATACAAAGCTAAATAACATGTTTTTTTAAATAAATTGTAAGAATGGTGAGGCTTGTAAAATTTATGAAACTTGAATTGTTTATGTGCACACAATTAATAGAGGAGGTTTTATTTTTATATTTTTATTTATGGATCTGAATATTTAAAATATGGATATTATAATATATAATAAAATTTTAGTCTAACAATTATTAAACTGGAGGCATTTTATTTGAATAAGTATTCATATATTCATATCATACTAGGGTATACTCCTCGATTCCACCCTTAAAATCTAAAAAAAATATAACTAGCAAGGAATGCGACATGTGGAGATGTAGGGAGGTGTTTTCTATCTCACTATTTTGAAATAGGTAGTTTTATGTAGTTTCAAATGACCAACATTTACAACATGCCATTATTCCATGTGCCCAAACAAGACCAAGGTTAAATGAAAAATGGCCTCATGTATAAAATAAAAAATGTGGACCATTCCATTTAAAGCTTCATGTGTTTGAATTACACATGCACACGGGATAAAGATACCAGATACATAAATTTATTTATGGTAAAGGGAGTCAAGGGTTCAAAGTTTTGTATCAATGTTTTAGCTTTGAAAAACTTTATTATCCTTAGGGTGTATATTTATACATCATGTTTGGTTTGAATAGAATCAATTTATCCAATAACCATGCTACATCTACCTACCACAAGGGATGCAAGACCAGAACTGACCATGATTGTTTAGTCTTGTTTCATTGCAATTATGCCCAACATAAATGAGGCAATGGTCACCAACCCACCATTTACTATGAGCATAGAAACAATAAATTGTTGACCCAAATGTAGGTGATTAGAGGATCTATTTCCTTTTTTGAATTTCTTTTTCTTTAGGCTATTAATTAAGATGGTGGTATTGATTATTATGAACTTGGTGATGGTGTTGGTTGTGAAACTCCTCTTCCACCCCTTTTTATATCCCATTGAGAATGATCAACAAAAATATTTATAGATACTAAGTTTTCTAATTAATTTAGGGTAAAATTGAAACAAAAAAATCCACTACAATAGAAAGGATGAAGAAGTATAAGTAAAGGAATTATGTGTGAGTAAAATCATCAACTTGAAGCATCTATTATACATAGGGAGGGAGTGGAATCCTTATGGACCTTTTCTAGGGTAATAAATCTTTAGTTTCTGATGGGACACAAAATTTTCCCATATGCCTCTTGTTCACCCTAGCATTCTCTTAGTCACATTAATATTCTCTTTTTTGAAAGGGACTAACCCCATATCATCCACTATTAGGAAGGTTGATGACTTATATTGATATTCCCTCATCTTTTAATGTTAATATATGTGGCAAGGCTACCCTCCTCAAAAAAGGGGGCCCTAACAACAAACAATCTCTGAGTGTAAAATTAAAAGGAAATCTAATGAGGAAAAACATGATTGTCCAAAAAAATATGGAGACAAAAACGTTTCTTAGTTGCTAACATGTATAGTTGACTTGAAATTGAGACTAACTCAAGGAGATTGTATTTTATAAAGTGATCATGAAAACATTTCAAACAGTCTCAAGGAGAAATGTAATGCAAGCTCAAGTAGACGTAACTTAGGAACATAACTTAGTTTCATTTACTTGATCATGAAAATGAACAAATATTTAAGATGTCACATTTTCACATTATCATGTTTAGGCTTGACCATTATAATTCTTTCTAAAAAGATGTATGGTTCACCATCTATTTTCCTGGAGTACACTATCTTAGATTTAAATTAGGGAACTTTTTTGGTAAACCATGGTAAGGAGTTTAATGCAAGATAGAGGAACTAAAATATATATGTAGATGTAATTGGATTTAAGGATATAAAATGGTAAATGCTTTGATTGTAGGATAATAAATCACACACATAGACATGATATCTATGCAAATTTGGATAATTTATTATCGAATATGAAGGCAACATGGTGTTTTATAGATTCTAATCATGCACTGAATGATGTGGAGGAATAAAAAGTATTATTACTCTATAACCATCATGATAAGTTGGTAATTGCATTTATATTTTCAAACACACCATCTATAATAATTATTAAATTTATTAATAACATTTAAGTACTATTGAATTTCATAATATGACCAAGTTTATCTAAAATATTGTTATAAGACAAAATATTATGATACATTGAAATCAGTTCTATCATTTTATACAAGAGAAATGTTACTTTCAAGATTATTGGAAATGATATGTGAGGTTATTTATAAAAATGGGATTGCAATTGCACAATGTGTACTTTGTTAGACTTGAAATTATAAATAAGGGGCCATATATTATTTCAAATTTCATGTACAAAAGGTGGGTAAGGTTAGT
>JARHVA010008767.1:107500-110000 GCA_037957365.1 Torreya grandis
TTTTAATATTCATGTACAAGTATATTTATGGGAAATAAAAAATTAAGCATAAACAATAAGTTATATATTGAATAGTAAAATATCACATCATTACATCTTTTAGTGATATAGTAATATTTTAGGCCAAGGCATTATTAGGTTTTTTTTAATTGATTGCTTCAATTTATAAATATGCTTTATAGTTTAACTTTTTTTGGTTTGATGTAGTTATAATATAAATGATTGGTAAATCTTTTATCATTTGTTAAAAAACATTTTTATTTTCCATTTTTATGATTACTATTTTTATTTATTTAATTTTTTTAACAAAAAATACATTATTGTAATTTTTACTTGAATAATTAGTATGAATAATTAAAATTTTAATTATTGTATTGTTTTTAAAACATTAAAATAGATATCATCAAAAAAAATACTTGTATTTTTTTAATCTTTTCATTCCTGATTTGATTGATGTCAAGCCTAGATTTTTATTTGTTTAATTAAAGACCAATGAGCTTTTAAAGAATTATTTTGTAAATTTTTGTGACTTGGGTTTTAGAAGAGATGTTGTATACTTATTATATAGAGTGCATAAACTTGTATTTAATATTTTATATTGAGTGAAATGTGTATTGTTTATAAAAATTGTATGTTGTTAGTTTAAAATTAAATTATTATTTTAAAAATTAAACAAATAATTATTTATTTACTACTTCATAAAACAAAATCACACACACACACACACACACACACACACACACACACACACACACACACACACACACACTCACTCACTCACTCACTCACTCACTCACTCACAATTATTAATTTAAAGCTAAATTGTATAAAAATGTGGTTCATATTAATGGTTTGTGCATACCAACACAACTAAATCTATGAGAAATAAATTTGTTTTAATTATAAAATAAAAAGAATACAATAATAAATCCAAGGAAAAAAATATTAATAAAATCTTTTTTTACCTTGTGAAAAAAAAATCAATTATGGATACAATTTATTTTAAATTACTTTCTTTACTAATATTATGTTTTATAGTAACTTATATAACTAAATAATTTGAATTATTAATTGATTTAATATTATGTTTATAATATAACACATACACATACACACACACACACAAATATCATAGTTATTGATTTATTTACTATTATGTTAATATAAAATTAATTCATTAGTTGTTTAAAATTAAATTTTATAAAAATATAGTGGAAATTAATTATTTATGCATATTGACACAACTACATTTATAAAAAATATAATTCTTATAATTATAAATTAAAAATAGTATAATAATATATATTAGGTAAAAATATTTAAAAAATTGTTTTGCTTTGTGATAAAACAAAATCAATACTTAAGACATTTAAAACTATATTTATTTATTTAATATTGTGTTTGTAATAATTTGGAAAAGAATAAAATCAATGTATAAAGAGATTTATGTAATTTAATTTTATGTTTGTTATGAAAATTAACCTCAAAATATATTTAAATTACTTATATAAGAACTAAAAATTTTATTCATTTTATACATATTTTATATAAACTATATAATAAAAATATATTTATTATAAATGAACAAAATAATAATAATAATAATAGATTTTGATATCATTATATATAAAAATGAGTTATATGTCTATAATCTATCTAGAAAAGTCAATGGCCTAATTTACATTTGTGAAACTATTCCCCAAACTTTATTTTATAAAAATATTTGATTTAATTTAGTTGTATATTATTATTCTAGAGGTGTTCTATATTGAGGATTATAAAACATGTTCATTCACATATCTAGGAGATGTTAAAACTATCAATTTTCAATGTTGGCACCTATTAGTGGGTGAGGATGAGGATTCTAACAGTGTATAGCATGATGGTTGATGATGAATAGTTTCAATAATGGAGAAACCAAATTGATCGGGATGGATAGATATACTTTTCAATTGGCCACCTACAACCATTTTATCCACATATGTTGGAGTGCATAGGGGGAGTTGGTGGTGGCAGGGTTGTGATAGGGTAGAATGCAGAGTGATAAGGGGTGGAGAGATGATGAAGATGTAGGTAGATGAAAGTGAGATATGGAGTGGGAACATGTTGTGTGGTTCATGGGAAGAAATATGAGGATGGAAGGTAGGATAATTAGCATGATAAGCCTAATAGATGAGGGGGTGGCAAGAGTCAGTGAAATGGGGGAGTGGAATAAGGGTTATGGTTGACGCCAAGACATTTTTTGTTTGAATTAAAAACATATAATTTAAAAATAATTAATAAACACAAAAATAAATAGATAATTAAACATTAATATAACATATAAATTAAAAAAATATATATTTTATTTTATTTAAATAAATATAAAAATATTAAAAAATGTGGGTAATTTTTTTAAACATAATAAAAAATAAAAAACACAATAATAATTTTTTTAAATAATTTAATGATAAACAAAAATAAAAATAAAAAAACCCCACACTTTAAAAATAAAACATTA
>JARHVA010008767.1:115000-227500 GCA_037957365.1 Torreya grandis
TGATTTTTAACATAATGTTCATAGTTGCATCGATGATGTTGCAATATTTTTTATAGACGTTATATTAAAAATAAATGCACACAAAATATTATAACAGAAATAAATAACATGTAACATTTTAGAATAATTGCTTATTCTTTACTTCAATATTTTCATGTTTGGTATGAATCAAAATGTATGTATGTACTACACACCAGCTAGAATTAGTAAGACCAATTCTACAAGAAAATTACTATTAAAAAATAGAAATTTTACAAAAAAAAATAACCACCTAAAAATATACATGTACATATGCATATAGACATACATGTATACACACACATATACATATTTATATGCATATATGTATTAGTATATGTATGTGTGCGTCTCTGTATATACATACATACATATATGTATGAATATATATGTGTGTGAATATATATGTTTATTTAAATATACACATAAATACTTATACATATATATAAACACACATATATATACATATACATATACATACATGCATACATGTATGTATGTATATGTATATGTATATATGTAATATATGTATGTATGTATGTATGTATTTAGACACACACACACACACACACACACACACACATGTATTTATATATACATATGTATATGTAAATTTGGTTGAATAAATTTACAAAAAATACAAACACATTATGATTTCTATATGTATTCATAAAGTCTCCTCCTTTATATGGTATTCCCATGTTATTAATGCTTACATTTGTTTTCATATAATCAATTATATAAACTTTTCTAATGCATCAATAGTTTATAGATATAATATAATTTTAAATATTACATGCTTTTCAAATCACAAAACATTGCATTATTAGATGTATGTCTTTGTATTATTTTTAAAATGGATACTACTCATATTTTTTATGGAACATTCAATATTCATTGTACTTGGATTTTTTTTCCATCTTCCATATATGACTATTCCCACATAAATTAATGAAATGATGTAATATTTTTATATAATTTATATGAAATATTTAATATTTATTGAACTCACACTATTTACTACATTTCTAGTGTTTTATTCTAGGATATATTTTGGCAGCATGAGAACTAGGAACCAAACCAGTTCAAGTGCACCATAATAAAAGCCTATATGGTATCTAAGTATCAAATGGACACAATATGAAAATAATTAAGAGAATGAAATTTATGATTCATATAGTTCACCATAAAATGTCATGTCCTCTAATCCTAGATATAAAATAAAATGAAATGGTAATTTTTGTTGTGGAAAAACCTCTTGCAGTTTTCATAACAGGTATTAACAATAAAAGGACATATTCATGAGGGGTAAGTATTATTTATGACATAGTTGAGGTTATTATGAGGTAAATGAATATCCATATTTTAATGTGAAATTTCATCATTATTCCCAACTCAAAACCCAAATCATAGTTTCTAAACAGAGCAACTAAAATCTACAATGTTAAACATTTTGTATCAAATTAATTTTTAATATTATTTAATATATACGTTGTGATGTACAAGTATTATTATTGGTTATTTGTCTACATACATCAAATAGAACTAAATTTTACACTTAAATTGAAATATCACATTGAGTATAGAATTTTATAGACTACTATAAATTCCACATTAATAAAATGCACTATACTACTTTTACCATTAGATTGAAACACTATTCACATTCAATCTATAATATATTCCTATCGATGATATAAATTTCCTTCAAATGTATATTTATTTAAATATGGTTGTTGGCATAATTTAATCATATTTATTGAAACAAACTCTTAAATCATTCATTTATTATACAACTTATTTCAGCATTCAGTAGCACACATATGCCTTTGAGGGAAGTACATTTTTACATTCACTCATCCTATATTATTTTTATTTATCTACTTCTATTGTAAAAATAAGGAGATTATATTTTATTTTTTATAGTTTTCTTTTTGATGTAGGGGTTTAATCAAACTTCGTGTAAGCACGTCCAACATTTCCATTTAATTGACAACAAATTATTTCAGCAATGGAAAATTATGGAAAATAAATTGATGTTACTAGAATGTCAAAAATCAACATTTTAAAGAGAAAGCACATGCACATTGACACACATTAAAATTATATATTTAAATCCCTATAAAAATAATTGGATTAAAGATGTGATGGTCCTTAAAAAGGGTATTCTATTTAATTACTCAAATTATAATAGTATAATACATGTATTTAGCTTATACATTGGTGATAATGAGGGCAATGACATTCATATTACTTCATTTAGTGAGGTTAAACATCATTATTTTAATCAATTTTAGGTTTGTAAAATAGACTCCATTTTAAAATCAACATTGAAGCATGCAAATAAATAATACAATCATACTAAGAGTCCATGGGAAATCATGATTAGTATGGCATCGGTTTTCAAACATTGTTCTAAGGAAAATCCCACTATACCATGATTTTAATTTAATTTTAAATAAATAAATCACATACAATATGTAATCACAAACACAAAGATTGATATTGTAGGTCTTGAGAAGGACTTTGTTACTACAATATAAATTTGAATTTGAAATGAAATATCCCTATGGGTGTTGTTTATAAGGAAGAGGGAAAGTATATGGAAAAAAATTGTGATCAACCCACATAGCTTCCTCCAATTCTTGCAATCATAAAGGGAAATGTTCAGACATATAGTAGAAAAATAATTGGAACCAAATCAGACACATAATTCTTTATTAATCAAAATATACTTTAATCACATCAACTACAAATATGGTTTGAGTACAATGGCCCAATAATGTCATACTCATCACCTAGTAGGAAAAATATTAAACATAAAATAATTATAAAAGTAAATAGATATGGTGTCTTTTGTAAATGCAATATATTTATGTTAAGCACTATAGCCATTCACATAATCAAAACTAATTTATGTTATCATGCTTATGTATCTATCCTAAATAATAGGTAATGCAAAAATAAATTAGTTCAAAAATAGAATATAACTTTGCATCATCAAAAGTTCATCCTTGATGTACATGATTGCAAGTACAAGTATGCTTTAAAATTCATCTCATAAGACATGAATGGAACCATATGGATAATGGAATTTGATGATGTCATTGATACAATCATTGGTATAATAGTCTGAGACTTAGAGTATCTATCAACATCCCCTAATGATACTTGGGAGGTTGTAAAAAATGTCTTTTTAAAAGTTTCATGGCACTTTGTTTACATGATTAGAATTGTTTAATGATAATGATCAAATGCATTGTACTTCTATAAGTGCAAGTAAAGATGACTATGCACAACCAAATACCACTTTGATTATTATGTACCTGATGTAATTTGATACATATATGCAATTACCCATTTTTTATCACCTATAATTTTTCTTGGTTCAAATGTGTACAATTTGTATATATAATACTTTTTTATTAGTTCTATATTTTAATGAAGCATAATATTCTCACTTATGTTTTTATACCCACTCATTAATATAGCATTTGGATGTCGATGTTCATGAATATCATTTTGTAATGTTGTTTCCTTTAAAATATTTACTTTTATGCAGCATTTATTATTTCCACCCTAAAATGATGGAGCACAAAATATATAATAACTGTGTATATATATTGTCTTTAATTATTACTAGGGGTATACATCATAAAGGGCATTGAAAATAAATAGGCTTAGTTTCATTATGTAGACCAAAATGATCATATTAGCACATGTCAGTGCCTTTAGTAGTAGGAACATAAAACAAAAATCATCTTTTTTTATGACTACTGGTGATATTAGAGAGGTCCATAAACACTTTTTCGCAATAATGGATACTCTACCCTTAAAAAATGCATTATTAACTTACAATGAGTTATATCCAATTATCTAAACAAAACATTATAATAGAAACCACACTTTTTAGAATTGCATTAGAGATAAAAATAATAATCAATTTTTTATTACTAATAACATGGACCGATGGATACAAGCTATCACTTTGTCAAACATGACATAAATAGAGGAAATGTTTATATATAGAGTGAAACCAATGTTTTAGGTAATCCATGTGCATGGTAGGTTATAGAAATATACTATCCAAATTATAATTTTTCCCCAATATATGTACGTCATTATTAGACCACTACCTTGTTGAGCTAAAAATATTGACATCCTTATCTTGTGAAGAATTGGATCAGAAAATATAACATATGGTTACTTTGTTAGTATATTACATGCCTTGTAATCACTACTCTAAAAAATTGAAAATGATCCCTAATATGTAAACTACTATCTATAAAAAGAAGGACTAGATTTCGTACCATTAGAACCTACTGATGTCTCTTTTCTCTTATTTCACACCGCTATAGATATGTTTGTTGAAGACATCAATGACACATATTTTTATAACACCACAACTACATCTCACAGCCATCACTATGCTCAAATTTAATCTTTTGTTGCATCCCTTACACATACAAAACTATAATTTGATGAGATAATGGATTATGCTGAAAATTTTTACAATTACAATGTAGTTGTAATTTAATGGCCTATCATCAAAAAGTCTCCCATCAATATTTACAATATTGAAGGCTTAGTTTATATGGATTTTCATACACTTTTCAAAATAGGTGTTTTCATGTAACAACAGCCCTATAGTAATAAAATTCAAATATATGGGTTTGATTTACACCATATTAGATATAAATATACTCATCTTGGATACCTTCCATAATTCTAATAATATTGTTTTTTATTAAGGATAAAGGGTAGGTATTTTTTGAACTACAGACCCATACCCTAATATAGAATCAAAAAACAAGGATACTCAACACTTAAAATAAAATAAAAGGATAAAAAATCAACCAAATAATAACAAAAGAGAAGTAATAAATTACACAAAAATGACAAAATTTACAACAATAGCGTCTATGCAAAATGAAATAAAAAAGAAACTAACTAGGCAACTCCCAATATATTTTATTTGTTAAATCTAAGAGACATTATTATGGGATTCAATCCTAATTTAAATTTTAATTTATTTATATTGATAATATTTTATCTTCCCTTCATAGGATCTGGTAGTATGGGGATGGACATTTCTAGTGGTTTTTCTTGATTTATTGCTTACTCTGATTCAAGAATGCCCTGTCTTTCTAAAAGAGCTTAGGCTATTAGATATAAACTTATATCTTCCCTTCCACTTAAAATATATTGAAACACCAAATCCCTCCCCATTTTTGGTCTTTTACTCATAACTAAGAGTCTCATTCATTTTATTCTACAAGGATTTCTAGATCTGATCCGTCATTATCAGTTCCACTATCATCCACTACTAGAATTGTATTATATTATGATATTTTTTGTTGATCCTAATGATGTTATAGTGAACACATGAAACATTTGTATTCTTCCCCTATTAAAAACATGAGTAACAAAACCCAGTTATAATTTCATATCTACATGCGCATCTATCACAAATGCTTCATTCAAGAATTATTGAGTCTTGTCTTACAGTTACATGTTCATTTTAGTCCAAATTAAATAATGAATTAATGGATATGATTATATAAATTAGATCCATAAAAATATTCTTCAGCCTAAGTTTAATCACTAGGTGACCATATCTATATAGAGTCATGCTAGCAACACTAACATCCCACCTACACAATAATTCCTACTATAGAAATCAAATCATCATTACAAATCCACATCTTACATATTCATATATAGATAAAATAATTTTAGTTTTCTACAAAGAATTTATACATAAGCATATCAATAACAAAGACTATCAATATAAGTAATAATACTTATAATTTATTATTAAACACTTAATAAGTATTACAAATGCCTCTACAAACATTAAAAACATATTATTGGTCTCTTTTCAGGTATGACTGGCAACATAGAGGCTCTACAAATATCCATTGATTTCTAATCTTAGAAAATGCACTTACATAGACACATTAGGCTGGGATGATCTAATTGAACTTGATTATGCACGAAAATTCTTCAACCGCTATATGACTACATGAAATCCACACACTAATGAAACACTTCATATTAGAATAAAAACTATTGATCTTGATAATCGATGCTTGCTCACTATTGATCTAATTTTTTGTATTGATCTGGATAAAGATTATGAGGAACTTTTGAATCGATTACAACACTACACAAAATGTAATTAGTGAACATGTCTATGGAAAAAGGGCACCACTTTACAATATAGGTATAAGACCCCATGGCCAATCATCTAACCTCAGCCATGTTTATCAACAATGAAGGGTGAAAAACATATATTTCATCACTAAATGATGATAGAGTGAACATCCACAATGCAAACATAATATCAATATGTGTGAAAATGTAGATTCTTATCTAGTTATTTGGCATCATGATGTGCTCAAATATATAGAAAAGTATGAAAATAAGGTTGAGAACAAGTTTTAAATCTATCATCACATGCTAATGATGATTAAATTATGTCATAGCACTAAATGATTATAGAGTCAACATCAACAATGAAAACATGATCTCAATATGTGTGAAAACATAGATTTTTATCTAGTTATTTTTCACTATGATGTGCTCAAATATATAGAAAACTATGAAACTAAGTTGGAGATAAACTTTGAAATATACCACCATATTCTAACTAGAATATCATCTATTGTTTCAATATAGATCCATAAAATGACTACATACAACAACATTTTATCTAAATTAATTACTGATCTAGACATAGATGCAAATGAAACATGCCAGATTGAACAAAAACTACCCTAAATAGTCTGTATTCAAAAAGTTATTACATTATCCATTGGAATAAAAACCATACATAATCTCCTGCATACCATATTGTAGAATACATATTTCTATCTTTCATTGATGTAAATGTGTCTCTCTCTATTTTCTTCAAGTCCATACCACTCATTGAAGTAACACATATAGTTTGGTATTATAGTAGTAGAAAAAAATGAATGGAGACAAAGAACTACTCAGGCTATTCCTTAAATTTTCCTTTATTATCTTCTAAACCCCTAGTTGATTACCCTTTATTTGAGATTTTTTGTTCGATAGATCTCTTTTATTACAAACCATTACAAAATTTTCCTATGGCTATGCATTAAAATAAGGAACAAATAGTAATAAATTAGGAGTAATTTAAATCCTCTTATTATTCATGGCATATTGAACAAACATGTGTAAATTCCGACATCACCCTTGACTCCACCAATAATGGCACTATAATAGATACGGATATAGGAATTGTCCATAGGTAAATGAGTTAGTGGGAAGTCATCTCATGAATGCACGCATGAATGAATAATTTAGTATATGACACTATAATTCTTTCCCACTATGAGTTTAGCAATAAACATAATTAGATTCATTCTAATGTACCATTGAAGCTTCACATATATTCTTAATAATTTGTAGACTAGTAGTGCATATCTGTAACATACACATATAATGGTTCCCAAAGAAACCCATTAATGCAATAGATCTCAGATATGCAATAACATGTATTGAACATAATTGAGAAGAATTCCATAAAAAGATAGCAACCATCCCCCTCAGCATGATTATATAGGAAAACATAGGTACTGGTAAATCATTCATTAGAAGAAACATCAATCATTTATTATATTCACTTGTAGCTATAGGTAAATCTCTCATACTTATACTAGTTATAAATAGTTTTGAAATATTTAACATCAATACATCGATGATATATTCATCCCTCCTCATTCCTTTCTAATAAATTTAATCCCTTTATGGGTACACATTAATAGTTTTCAAGATGAAATGAGTTACATTGAATATTTGCTCATAGATTAAATTATCTTCATATGCCCAAATATTCTTGTTAATATAAATTTTTGGTTATATGAATCCTTCTCTCACCATAAAAACAAAAACATAGGTGGTTACTCAATGATAATTGTTGGGTACTTATGATAGTCTCCATCTATAAATTGCATTCCAATATATATAGGTAGGTCTTTTGGTCATATGTTACGGTGCATATTTGATAAAGTTGTTAAATTTGAAACAAATCATCAAAAAAGATGCACAAAATGACAAATGGAATTTTTAAATTTACTATCAAATATCAGAGATGCAAATCCATATACAAATATTGGTTGGCTCTAACGTCAAGGTCACCATCATTCATGCATGTAGAATAATAAAATAATTTTAAAGACTTGAACCATTTGTATGAAACTAATAAATTGGAAATAATGCATAATAAAAAAATGCTAAAATATTTAAACATTGTAGTTGTAATCTATAAAGTTGAGTAGATTAAGGGTATAGAAACATGTCACCAAAATGATAGTTAACCTGAATCAACCATGCTTATATGTAAGAGATAAAAAATAATGTCAACAAAAAATAAATGGGTGGAAGTAGGATTGGTTAAAAGATCGATTATTTAAATTGTTCACATTGTCTATAGTCTTGATGCAAATCCAACGTCATTACCAATGTACATAGTTGTTGAATTTAAAAAAAACTTTTATCCACCATGGGATAGTAACAATCCTTTGCATCTTCCAATTACTCCTATTACTTGAGTCAATCTTAGATAAATACCAATAAAAATTTCATGGGGTCTAACCATACATAAATCATAGGAAATGACTTTTGAAAAAGCAATAGTTGATATTAAAAGCATAGATCATTAGGACTTGACCTTCACTATTGTATCAATAGTATGTTCCCTCGATGACATACATATCTCCCATGCTTTTACATTTGAACATTTTTTAAAAATTAAAGATTTTCAATATGTAAATGTAATAAAATCAAAGGAAATAATACTGATAAAATTGCCATTTCCACTTCATTTGTATCATCTGTAACTTTAATACATCTTCCATACATTTATAGAATGGAATTTTACAAAAACAATTATAGGGATAATCTTCATTTCTAATATATTATATAGTTTTTTACATACAATTTCAAAAAATGTAATTTGTATATATGCAAATTATTTTATCATGGTAAAATATCATTTTGTATACATGTTGGGATATTGAAATCTTTCTAGGTCTAGACTTGGTGTCAATCATGCTTGTAAGACATAGTGGAAAAGTTGGGCTAATAGATAGGTTGCATGTGATGATATGGGTAGACTGATCTTAGGTTGAAAACCCATCAAATATATCACAAGGATGGAAAACCATGAACACAAACCAATGAAAGAGTGCAACATGTGCATGGTAACATGATCATATTCAGAGGTCAACATTGACGATTATATTCCCCTTATTAGAATATTAATTAAGGACGCCTTTGCATAAAATAGAAAATAAAAATAGGACACATAAATTGATTTGGGAGCTTAGAGAGACACATAAATATCCCTAGGTGGTTAATATAACCCAAATTAAGTACATGTGAGTTCATTGTAGTTGATCAATTTAAATTTGACTTTGAGTTTAGGGCTTGAAACATAGATAGAGATGAACTCGAAGAAGCACATTAAACCTAGTTAGGAAAAATAGAGTTAGGAAATCATGAAAGTGAACTCGTTATATCTTTTTGGAGTGAAGATGTTGGGGGGCATAGATAGAGTTGAGGATTAGTAAGGGAGGAACTCACAGTGAAAACATAGAGTCAAAATGAACCCCAAGTGGTTTGTGCCCAAGCTCAATGAATTTTGAGTCAATTTTTGTGACTTGAACCTAAAACCAAATTAGTTTCAATCCATTAAAAATGATACTAAAAGTGAAAATAGGTAAAACACATGGGATTACCTAATAGCTCTACCATAATTAATGATAAATATTCATTTATGCAACATAACTAAAATGAATACATGAACCCCTATGGATTGGATGATTTGGCTCTTAGTGTCATTAATGGTGAATAATAGCGGGACTATTACCCAACCACGTCTCATTATCCCATTAGTCATCATCATTACCAAGACATGTGTTTCCGCCTTCTTTACCTAATTACATGACCATTTCCAACCCACCTAGCCAATGATTGAACAATATGATGCCATATGTCCATGATAATGACTATAATTCATTTTGGAATTCCTTTCACCCTCAGATTAACTACTAGTTATGTGTTTTAGACCATGTCATCCAAAAATTCAAGTATATTAAATCAATGAGAGATTGATATGTGGATCTATGTGTTAGGATAAATATTACTATGCAATAGTTATCTTTTCTACCCATGAAACATATCATAGATATCAATAAATAATATTTTATATAACTTAAATATCTTAAATATAATCCTCCAAGAGTGTTCCAACAATAATTCTTCGTAAGTATTATATTGTACTTTGGTAATGAGTAAGAACATCAATATGTAGATCCAAAAAGATTAAAAATCACATGTGGAAGTAGAGAAAACACAAAACACATATGTAAATATTTATAATGTACATGTATAGGCTTTGTAGTTATAAAACCCAAATAAGTACATGTTAGAACACATGTACAACATTGTGTACATGATATAGTGCATATATAATATTTATGATTTAGGAAATTTGTAAAAGTAAACTTTTATATTTTGACATTTATATTCTTATAACTCAATTTTATTTTAATAAATATATAAAATTATTATTATTCTACACCTTTTATAATGTATCTCTTATCTCTAAAAATTACTATTTATGAGATAATTTGTTTTAAATTTAATTCTTTTATTACTTGGTTATTTTCATGACTTCAACACTCCTTCTCTAACAACACTTTGTATGTTTTAACATTAAAAACTCTTTGCTTTATAACTCATCCAAAAAAATTTCAAATGTCATTAATCTTAGAATTTATGGACATTTTCCACAATGCTCAACCATTTTTTTCAAGTAGAACACTTCAAAATTCTATTTCTACATGCATTGATCACTTTTGTGTTTTTTTTGTTGTTCCTTGAAGCTAGTTAAACCAATAATTTACTTCATGATAATCATGGAAATATCCAAATAAATATTATCACTATGATTCTAATAATAGTTTTTCTAGCATATCAAATTTAATTTTTGCCCTTTATTAATTGATTTTGTGGTTTTCTACTTTTAATATTTTATAGATGATAATAGAAAAATACTAAAAATCATGTTTTCCTTGAATCAAATTTTATTGTTATCACATGATTCATGTCCATTTCTTATTGAAAATTTTCTTGGCTTTTGATAATTATTTTTTGTAAAATAAAAATTGAATTATCTCTTCAATACTTTTCTTTTAATATGAAAAACATCAATCTAAACTATAAATAAAAATTAATAAATTTATCTTTTCAAATCACTTGCTCCTTTTTTGTAGGTGTGAATCATATGAATTTTATACAATTAAATATCATTTGAAAATAATGAACACTTGCCATTCTATGTATTACTTAGATTATGAGTTGTTTCATTAAATGTCATTATTTTAAAGTCATCAAAATTCAAACTATCCCTTATTTTATATTTGAAATTTCATGTCTTCTTCTACAACACTATATAATGTTTCTATTCTTAATCTCATGACCATGGACTATGAAATTAGACTCCTAAATTTTATCATATCTTGAACATTCATAAACCACATAGCTCTTATTGATACTACAAAATAATATGTACAATATTATGATTATAATTGCATTATAATATTATTTATTTATTGACACACTGAAAGTCTTTCATTAATAATGCAACATTTGCCTTCTCTTCTACTATAGGTATTTCTCATCGTCTAATTTACATCCAACATTTTTATTTGTAATTTAATTATTATTTATTGTAATGTTTAGTTTCTTATTTACCTCTTACCTTATTTAAATTATAAAAAATATTTATAATATCATAACTTTTAAGTATAATATAGATTTTACAATATTTGTATAGCTTACACATTTTAAAATCTCATCATAGTTTCACATGTAATAGTCACTTCATGGATTCTATTACAATATACATCCATGAAATTATTAATAAAATAGATTTTAGGATGATAAAAATTATATACCATTTTATTTTTCACTATATGATTTAGAATATAAAATTAACAATTGCCTAAAAGGTGCAATTTATGTCAGGAGGGATTTGAGTTGATGTTTTGGTAATGGGGTTGTGTAATCAAAATTAGATAAATTGAAAGTTGTAATTAATTTTAAAATCAGAAATACTAACCTTGTGGAAAATAAATTAAACTTAAATATATAATTAATTATCATAGTAATTAAAAAATGATATTATTTTGGAATCTGAGATTGATTCAGTATGGAAAGGATCCTTTCTCTTTGACTAATTGATATAATGTTACAGATATCTAACCATTTTAATTGATAAATAATTTTATAAACCATATTATTTTTCAATAGTTTCCTTTTCTTCCTTTTCCTCCACTATTGTATTATATTATTATTAATATATATTTAACCATAAAATATAGATATGGTCAATCTAGGCTTAAAGGGTTAAAGATTTGGTCGACCTAAATTTTTGTCCACAAAACCATAGATATAAATTTATGATTTTTTTGATTTGCTTCTTATAATTTATTATCTCTAATTTAAAAATATTTTACAAGTCAAAAAATAGATTTCATTTTTTATTAATCCATTTAATATGGATATATATGTTAGTTACTTCAAATTGCATTATTTCCTAGTAGTTGTTAATTATTATGTTTCATACATGCTTAAATAAGTATAATAGATAATGGTTTCCATACCTAATTAATAAAAAAACATGTATTGTTTCATTCCCATACTTTTTTATAATATTTACAATGATATCCTTCTTGTTAATATAAAATTCTAAAGGGAGTGCATGAAATAGTCTTGCTCTTCCCACCATGCCACAATCTCTTCCAATGATGTTATATTTAAAACTTGACTTTGGGACTTGCTCCACAATTCTTCCCATTATAAGGATGCTCTTTTACATTTTTTATGCATGATATTTTTACCAAGTGATGTGGAGCCACCATATTTGGCTTCCATGTTAAATTCCATAAAATAGAATGAACATAATATATCTTTTGAAAAAGAATATCTACCATTGAAAGACCTCATAAATTATTGCTTATGAATAAACATTTAGTCATGGAAAACTTTTAATGCCCAACATTTGCAACATATCCTTTATTTCCTTTCTTCTCTTTGGGCTTAATGTTTTAGATTTCTCTAATATGACCATCAAAGGATTTGGTAATATTTTAAAAAAATTATTGGGGAAAATAACATTAAATATTATAATGGGACACCATAAATTACCTATTTTATGGCATGTTATGCCAAATTATTTAAACTATATTATACTTTTGGCATGGACATGGATACATGAAATGTAAATGATTCCATCTATTCTTTATGCATGCTTAAAATTAATCCATCAAGGATCTATTTACACATGTCTAATGGATAATAACCCCTTCAAAAATTTTACCATAATCTAATAAATAAATAATCCTATGATACAAAATTATAAATCTAATTATGGTTCTCAATATTTACTATAATATTGATACAAAGGATAAGGATTAGGAACACATGAATAAGGTATAACTCAACCCATCTCTTCTTAGAATAATATAAATTATCAAGGATTGGGATTTTCAAATTAAATTATAAACCATAAGCAATTTAATCTCACCATACTTTATTTATAAAATTCCAAATATGAATGTATGCATACATGTATAATAGATCTACCTTTAGTTCATCCTAATTTTAATGATGAGACCACATCAAAAACTTTTATATTTAATGACTTTTCATATGATGATTCACTATTAGAGTACATGGGGGAATATGGGGATCTCCATTCCTTTTATCATACAAATAGGTTTCCTCATGCCACCTTTGCTCATCCTTATTTTCATGAGAACATGGATACTAATGCCCAAAATGATATGAATAATATTATTCCATAGAACACAATTTATTCTAGATCTATCTATATTGTTAAACAAAGAAAAAAACAATTTAATTATGGAATAGATAAAGATGTTCAGTTGGTTTTGATTATAGAAATGATGTAGGATGATTAAATAAAGGCCTATCAACCTGCCCTACATGATTACCTAGAAATATCTTATTTGTATTACTCAGATATGCCTTAGATTGACCCATCTATGTCAATGCACAATATATTATTGTATCCTGATACAAAGCCAATTAAGAAAAAGATTCATAAAACACATTATTGTAATGAAATTACTCAAATGATTTGCACTAATAGAATTATATATCATAGAATTAAGAGAAGAATAAGGATATCCACAACAACAATTGGAAAAAGAGAAAAATACTTGAATCTTATGACTGAGCCACTTTGAGGGGGGAACTTCCAAAATAATTAAATAAAAAAAATTCACGATATGATAATAAAACACTAACAACTATCTCAAATATATACTCTACTTAGCCATGGTTATTCCATAGGTTGAACAGAATAATAACATTTATAAATGTAACAAGATAATATCAAGGTGTGCAATCCATATGTCATCCATAGATATCCCTAGATGAAGTATAGGTTATAGGCTTATCATGACCCTCACCTCAAAAATAACATTGTTATCAACATTAAATAAAACTATGATGTTTCTATAATAATTCTTCATCCTGCCATGTTGCACCTTCAGATTGTAGGTTCTTCTATTTGATAAAATATTGCTTAATGGATTTGGTCTGCAATTACATAGTGTGCATGTGAAATATTTCTTCAGGATCCATAATGACTCAATGTACTTCATCCAATCTAGGTAACTAATTCTAAATGAAAAATATATGTCCAATTACTCTCTTCAGTAAATATATATGGAATAATGGATTTATGTGAGTGGATGGGGGTAATTCCATCTTGTAAGCCACACTACCAATTTTATGTAAAATATAGTAAGGGCCATAATAATTAGTTGACAGGTTATTATCCTTTTTTATTGATTTAGATACATCTACTTATATGGATTAAAACACATAAATACCCAATCACCTATGTCAAAATTCCACTCACTACATTGTTGATCTACTTTCTACTTCATTCAATTTTGTTTCATTTCAAAATTATCTCAAAAACTGACTAACACTTCTTGTTGATGGTGAATATTTTATTCGTCAACTTGAAACCTAAGATGCATTGTCAAATATGAATTGATGTATGGGGGTGTTATCCATATAATTACACAAAGGGAAACATCTTGGAATAAGTCTGAAAAGAATTTTTATATCATCATTTAGCAAGTGGCAACCCAAAAATCCATTTTCTATCTTTGTCAAAAATAAAACAACAAAGATACCCTTCGAGATATTTTTTGACTAACTATGTTTGTCCATTATATTTAGGATGATAGGATGATATATGATCCAAATGTGTCCCTAAAAATGAAAATAATTTAATTTAAAAATTACTAGTAAATATGGGATCTTGGTCACTTACAATCTTTGGAGTACCATACAATTTTTGAATTGAATTGAGAAAAGTAGAAGCTACTGTAATAGAAAAAAATATATGTTATAAGGAATAACAATTATTACACAAGGTGCATTAATACATAACTAACATGATAAAATTTTTACCCTAAGACCATGGTAGCCCTGTAATGAATTCCATATAAACCTCTTCCCAACACTAATTAGGGATGGATAAAGGATGCAAAAGTCATGGGGTATTAATGGTTTCACATTTGTTTTAATGATATGCCATGCATTCAGATACATGTTTCTATACATCCCTCTTGAGTCCTTCCCAAAATAAATATTGTTTGATTTTATGATATGTTTTCAAAAATCTAGAGTGACCTTCCAATGGAGAGGCATGAATTTTTTGAAGAATTTTATGTTTTGAGGAGAGAATTATTATAGTGGTATAATATATGTTTATACCATAATGTGTTCCATTTTCATGTAAATATTTCATATTTTCTATATCCCTGATGAATATTTTGAATAAAATCCTTGGTAGCACTATCATTCTCCTATTTTGATCTTGCTTACTCTAGACAATTGACCTACCACATAAAAATGCCTTGACTAATTCATTCCATAGTGAGAGGAAATCTACCACCACATTATATTTTCCTTTCTTATACACCATTTAAAAATTATATATTAAAATTATAGTCATCTATTTTTATTTTTTTTAGATGATAATCATTGTTCCAAAAAATATATGAGATTATCATGATCATTCTTTATATGAAGTGACAACCCATCATATAAGGTCTCCATTGTTTAAATACATGGAAAATAACCATAATATATTTATCATATATTAGTTTGAACCTATTATTTACCTTCAGTTGGAAACATTCAAATGCCACTGGTAAGCCTTCTTGTATGATTATATCCCCCATGCCATATCCTAATGTGTCATACTCCACAACAAATGTTTTTGAAAAATTAGGAGTCACCAAAGTTCGAGATATTCACATAGCCAATCTCAATTGGTCAAAATCCTTTGTAGATAAATTAGTCCAATAGAAGGAGCATTTATTTATTAAATATGTGAGTGGGGCTATAAATTTACCATAATTTTTTAGAAACTTATGGTAGTAACCCCAAAAATCCTTGGAGATTATTGAGTGTCTTTAGAACGTGCCACTCTATCATCATTTGGATTTTATTAGGATCAAATTTCACTCTTTCATGTGAAACAATATGCCCCAAGTAATTCATGTCTTCAACACACAAATCATATTTATAAGGTTTGGCATTAATTTGATGTTGTTCTAAAACTAAAATAACCTATTCACTTACTTGAAATGGTCTTCCTATTTTTTGTTGTAGATGAGGATATCATCAAAAAACACTAATAAAAACTTCCTTAAATATGGCCTAAAAATAATATTCATCAAATTATGAAATGTAGATGGTGTATTTATGAATCTAAAAGGCATAACCATAGATTCCCAAAGGCTTTCATGAATTATAAAATATATTACACTCATTGTTGATGTAAATTTGATGATAATAACAATGAATGTCCAACTTGGTAAAATAAATATCATCATGAAACTCATCTATAAAATCATCAATTACTAGAATAGAAAAATTATCTTTGATGGTGTAATTTTTGTGTTATCTATAGTTTGGGCACATCCGTAAACTATTATCCTTCTTCCACAACATGACCACTAGGGAGGAATATTCTTTTTGATTGTGTTGAATTTTTTGTACCTCCAACATCTATTATACCATGTTTTCAATTTCACTCTTCTATGAATAATAATATATAGGGTCTAATGTTGGGTGGTGTACATCTTAGAATGAGTCTAATGGCATTTTCATGTGACAAACTTGGAGGAAGTCCTTTTGGAATGTCACCAAAAATAATATAATGGTCATTCATCACCCTTTGTAAAATAGTGTAGACTCCTTGGTTTGTTGAACCTCTATGTAGAATAAGCATGGCATAAAACCTTCTAAACATTTTCTAAGAATCTTCATCATCTTACGGGAACTAATGAATTATGGATATTTAACCCATAATCCATGTATTTTAAAGGTCCTACCTTTTGAATGGAACCTCATGAATAGTTATTAGAAATTCATCTCAATAGTGCTAAAAGTGGTGACTCATTTCACTCTCAAATTAGTGTCAACTCCTCCCATGAGAAGAGAAAACATAGGAAAATCTAGAAAATACTATCCCATAACAAAACTAAAGCTATGGAATTTTCTAAAATAGTTGATTGTATCACCATCTATAATCATGACTTGAAAATTTGGATTTGGGTAAATGAAATTATTTAAATGAGTAGAAAACATATTATTGATGAAGTTATGTGTACTCCCAAATTTAATTAACATTATCACCTTCTATTTATTTAGAAAACCATTAACATTAAGAGTTTGAGTATTACTAATTCCTAATAGTGCATGATAGGAAATAGTAGGTTGAGAATTTTAGATACATCCTCATATTCTTACAAACCTACCCATTAAGTCTCTTCATCTTCTTCCTCCTCATTGGCACCATCAGTGTAGAAACAATTATTTTCATCACATCGATATCCATAATTCTATTTGGTATCATAGATAAAACACATACCCTTTTTATACTTTTCTTCCACTTACTAAGGTGTCAATATAATAGGCTATAGAAATGATGGTGTTAGAAAGGTGCATTCATAGACATTGGTGAAAGGTCTTATTTTAATAAATTACACTTTAGCAGCCATGTATGCCCTTGGTATGGCCTAAGATACACTAATGGGATGAAACATTCAAACCTCAAATTGGATGTTATCTTTAAGGCTAGACAAAAATAGGCGAGTGATATATTCCTCAGTGATGTCTACCACATAGAACGGAAGATTCTAAAATTGATGAATGTAGTCCTTAATAGTCCTAGTCTTATATAATTTATCTACTTAAATAAATTAATTTTTAGATACATTATTGTGATAGTGTATTTTCAATCCTAAAAAAAGATCAAACATGAAACATGGATACCCTTATTTTTATTTTGAGCACACAACCAAAAATATGAAATGAATGACTAATGTTTCAGATAAAGAGAGGCCATAACCATTTTTTTGAACATGGAGTCTCATATAGATCAAATAAATTTTAAATTTAATTGAGCTAGGTCATTGGGTCATTACCATCAAAATTCTATAGTTCTACTTTTAGAAACATCAATTCATGGACAAGATCAGTGTTACTATTGTTTGGAAGAGAACCAAATGGAAGTGGTAGAGGGTTATTTTGAAATGGATGAGCTAACAAGCTGGCCAATCTCCCTAATATTTGTTGAAATTGATTCATCACACTATCTTGGTCCTCTATCAACCCTGTAATATCCATTTGAACTATATGAAAATCATAATTTTTTACCATTCCTTGTAACTCTAAATTAAGTTGTTGAAATTATTTTAAATTTTTTGATCAAAAGAACAAACTCCATGTCATCCTTGTGATTTTTTTTTTGAGTTTCATTCCCTTTCCCTCATCCATGAGTATTCAAACTAGCCATGCACAAACCCTATGAGGTGTTTTCCATAAAAAATGGGTACCAGTGGAAAATAATGTTATCATATCAACAAGGTGGATCTAACTACTGCTACTATGCATTATGGTATAAACTTCATCCCAAAAAAGTGTATCACTATAACACCCCACTGTGATCATCTCACTAAGATGAATCCAATGACTAGTATTTTACACAAGGTAAAAAAATTTAGAGTTGTTTTTTTTACCTTGGTATTTTGTTTAATTTTTTGTGAAACATCTCTTGAACAAAACTCTGATGAAAAAAATCATTACTCCTCAAATCAAAAGATATGTTTTTTTGACATGCTAGTGCTCCAAAAAAATAATGTCACAAAAATTGCCCAAATATAACCTATGATACCACTTTTAAGTAAACTAATTTGATGATTTTCAATAATAAAATTAAATATTGCATAGGTAAGAATAGAATAAGTAGATCAACAACAATAATTAGAAAAAGAGAAAAATACTTGAATATTATTACTGAGCCACTTTGAGGGGAAATCACACATAATAATTAAATAATAATAGAATTCATAATATGATGATAAAATACTAACCAATACCTATTATATAAATTCTACTTAGGCATGGTTTTTCTATAGGTTAGCCATGCTAATAACATCGATAAATGTAATAAGCTAATATGAAGGTGCATAATCCACTAGTCAGCTAGACATATCCATAGATTCACTATAGGTTAAGGGTATAAAAATTCTAATGTGGTTTTACTCGTCAAAACATAGATTCAAAAACACTAAATTCCATATTCATATAATCTATTATACATTTTTATTACGTACGTAATATTGTGCTTGTTACCAAGCTTAATGATGAAATTAAATGTTACAGTAATTATTTTGATTTAAATAGAAATTTTCCAAAATATGAATTTCCATTACCTAATATTAACATGATTGTCAATTCGATAGCTAGATATAAGACATTTTCATTTATGGATATTTTTTTGGGATATAACTAAATTAAAATTAAACTAATAGATCAAGATAATATACCAATTTGTTGGAAAAATATATTAAGAGGGGGGGATGAATCATTTTGTTGATAAAATATATTCAATTTAATCCATCATTTCATGAAGCATTTATTAACATAAAAGATTAAATACATAACCAAATAACTGTTCAAGCATAACACAAGATAAAATAAAAGTTATGTGAGAAACCCTATTTGGGAATAAAATCCACTAAACCATACACATGGACTACTATCCTATAATGCCAAGATTATAAATATAGTGAAGCACAAACTTCACAAGGAGCTCCAACCCCTATCTAGTTGAGCACCCACCCAAATAGTCTTCTCCAAGCTCAATTTTCCAAGGAGTCTCCAATACCCATAATTAGTTTAACACCAACCAAATTACCTCTAATATCTAGTCACCATGGAAAAATTATTGCTAGCTCAATTTTATATGACAACCTTTACCCTTCAAACTTACTGAATCAGCTTCTCATGCCTTCTCACTCAATAATCCATTTCATTTTCAATATTAGGTCAATTTACATTGTTCAAAATAGACAAAAATATAGTTATATATTAATAAAATACTAATCTTAGTATTATGATGATATCCAAGATCTCAACCTGTTCATAAAAACTCTATATGCTTTGCTCAATAGCTCAATATTCTAAATAGTCAAAGTAGCCATATTAGGTCTTGGATCTATAATTAATTCTTTATTTTACCCATCTTAGTCAGCCAATATCCATACCACTATTAGATTAGGATTTAAATAAATCACTACACATGTTTCATAAGTGAAACATCCCATACATTAGTTGATCATAGTCCATAAGGACCAAATCCACCATTAGGCTGAATGGAGACCTAATGCAATTAGGTCTATCCTATCCACACATTAAATTTTCATCCATTTTTTCATGAAGTGTTCCTAATAATTTCTTCTTTGGTCCCCAAAATTTTTGGGCCCATTTCACTGCTTGGACCTACTAATTAAGTCTCCTCACCAATAGGCCTTATCTTTGCCTATAAGTCTATCTTGAAATATTTAGTAATTATTTATATAACTTATCAAGAATTTTTTGTCTCCACCACATAGGCCAAAAGGCTTCAAGAACACTGCTATAGGTGGCTTATTGAGAAACATCAAATTCTATCAAAACATAGTTAGAAACACTTAACTTTCCAAACAAGATTAGGAACTTCCATTGAGAAAAAATGAATTAATATGATCCTATTAATCCTTTATAACATCTTTGATAAATTTTTAATAACCATATTAGTGAAAATAGACTTAGACACATCTTTTCCACACACATAAAAAAGTTGTTTGTAGGACATAAAACACAGTCAAGAAAATCAAATTGTGGAATGATTATGGGGATAATTTGTGATCTCTAAATATATATTTTTTTATTATTAATACTATTTATAACATATTTGGATAGATATATTGCATGTTAATTTACTAAAATTGGTCTTTCAGACCAATCTCACTATGTTACTTTACATATACTCCACTATGGTAGACATGATAGTTTGATGACAATATTTTGCTTGAATATAGGAATTATAAGCACTTAAAAATTAATGAAATAGGATTAATTGGTCTTGAATTATGAACCCATGCCTTTGTATCTATTTCTAATCCTCTAAAAATTACCCATCAATTCATATTCATTTTTTCATAGTTTTCTCACTGTTCTGCTCATTAGGTCAGTTTAGTGATAGGCTACCTTCCATGACTAGTTTTGCACAATTTTGGTCTACAACCTTATAATAAATTTTTATGAGCATAAAATATGAGTCTTGAACATCATTCTCCATTCACTTACATTCTTTGAAATGGTAAACCTTGCATATAACATCAAAAAACATGAAAATAAGAGTTTTCCTATAGCTTCTATTCACTATTAAGACAAACAAAAAACACTTGGGGAGAGATTAAAAAGTACTTTATATGTTCTAAAAACTAAACTATGTCAATTTGACCATTTTGAGATAAAACTATTTAGATCTTTCCCATTAGGTCCGAGTAAGGGTTTTAGGAGGGTTTTGACTGCCTTACCTTCTTAGAAATCATTCGTAAAGGATTACCCTTCAGTCCTAAAACCAATGATAAGGATTTAAATATAGGGACCTTACCCAAATAAATAGAATTTATAAATCTCTAATGCAAAGGTTGTGCATGACAATGAGCATGAGAAATGTTTTCTTGCATTTATAACCCTCAATTTTATGTACATAGTCAATGTTTTCATAAAGAATATTGCTTTATCCTATAATATATGACTTTAATATTCATCAATTATACATAACATGACCTCTCACACCTATTTAAATGGTTTTTAAGAGCTCTGGCATCCTTGAAAAATATTTTGACCCATCCTTAGGGTACTATAGATCATTTTGTGCACTTAATCCTTAAACTACTAATCATACATTGAGTATGTCCATGCATTAAAACCTCCTAAACTAACTCAAAACTCTAACTTCATGTTATAAAACATCCCAACATGTTCTCAAACTACCACCTTTGATCATATAAATATTCAATGGCTCACCTCACATGCTACCAAGCTTATTTTCAAAAAGGCATTCTATTTACAACTTCTCATTAGGTTCCTCTATTAGGATTGAAGGACTCAATATCAACAACAACAATTACTTCTCAGAATGACATCAATGACAACTTTATGCATACCTTGTAACACATTCCTAATAATCTCCCCTTTTTTCATTGATGGAAACTCTTCATTGATGGAATCTATTGAAAAAGTCTTATTTTGCAAGGAAACGTATTATTAATGAAGATAAATCTCTGCCTTTGACATTAATTACAAAGAACCTACCTATAGGAAAAACTTCAATATAATAAATGTCTAAAAAATTTCCCACTTTTGTATTGGACATCTTAGATAAATTTCTTCTTATTAGATTGATATGCCTTCCCCTTTGTCCTCGTTGCTTATGCACTTATTTTTTATACATGGATCTAAAATACCTCATCATAATATTCCCTTAATCACCTTGTTTTGCTTAGTGACTTCTAGGAACATGAGTCACACCTAATTCCTATATCAGATGTTTAAAAGTAGCATTTGGAGAAGGCTTAGTCAAGATATCTACAACCTGATCCTTAATGGACACAAATTCAATCTTAATGCTTTGTTCACTCACCTCTTCTCTTAGGAAATGATAATTGATAGAATATATTTTGACCTTGAGTGCAATATAGGAAATTTTGAAACACTTATGACACTATTGTTATCATATAGAATATGAATGGGGCCATCAAACTTCACTTTGTACTCTCCCAAGATTTGTTTTATCTGCAATACTTGAGTACAACATGAAGTTGATAAAATATAATCAGCTTCACAAGTATATATGGTTACAAAATTTTATCTCTTTCTTAACCATGAGACTAGACACTTACCTAATAAGAAGGATCCTCCACTAGTGTTTTTCTATCATCTAGATTCCCAACTGAGGTTGCATCTATATAGGGTATTAGATCAAAACTTTGACTCTTTGGGTACCATACACCATATTCTAGGGTTCCTTTAAGATACCTAAGTATCTTATTAACTAATTATAAGTGAAAATTTTTAGGATCTTCTTGGAATCTTCCCACAAGATGCATATCTTGTATAATATCTGGTCTAGATGTAGTAGTATATAATAAGGTGCCAATCATGGATCTATACTTTGTCTAATCGACCCTTGAGGAGTCATCCTCCTTACTCAACATACATTAAGTGACCATAGGTGTACTTAAATCTTTATATTCTTCCATTTCAAAATTCTTTAACATCTCTTATATGTACTTGACTTGTGAAATAAACATACCTTTTCTAGTTTGACTAATTTGAAGTCCAAGAAAGAAGGACAGTTCTCCAAGCATAAACATCTCAAATTTCAACTTCATCACCTTTGTAAAAGCCTTGGTCATGTTTTCATTAGTTCCACTATAAATTATATCATTTACATAGACTAAAACTATAAATTGATGACCCTATTCAATTTTGACATAAAGGTTATTATCTTCAATTCCTCTCTTGAACCCTTAGTCCAATCGGTACTTGTCAAGTATATCATACCAGGCTCTAGGAGATTATCATAAAGGGCCTTCTTCATCCTATTTACATAATCCTTGTTATTATTTAATAATAAACCTTTACATTGTTTAATTTATACCTCGTTTTATAGATTCCCATTTAGGAAGGTGGACTTAACATCCATCTGATATATCTTGAACCCTTTGTAACTTGCATATCTAATGAACATCATAATGGCCTCTAACATTGATATAAGAGCAAATGTTTATTAAAATTCCACTCCTTTTACGTGAAAATTTCCTTTTGACAAAAGTATATCTTTGTTTTTAGTGACATCTCCACTCTCATTCAATTTGTTCTTGAAAACCCATTTTGTTCCAATGATGTTTTTATCTTTAGGTATATGTATTAACTCCCAAGTTTCATTGTTTTAAATATGATTTATCTCCTCATTAATTACATCTAACCATAACTCATATTTACTTGATTATATATAATTTGCAGGTTAAATTTTTTGAATGTAAGGCAGCATTAGTTATCATTCCTCTTCTTTTTTATATACTTACACTTTTATTCCCAATAATCTGAGATTCAAGATGATCCTTTTGAATCTACTTAGAAGGAAATTTTGAGTCATTTATTTCATCATTATATTATTCATCCTCATTCATATATATTTCTCCTTCATCATTATTTGACTATGAATGTGAATTTTTTGTCTCATCCATCTTCCAATTTGTGCTCTCCACTATATTTTACATCCTTTTGTTATAACACCTTTAGGCAACAATTACTGATGGGTATCTTAAGAATAAACCTTCATTATATCCTGACTAAAAATTTCCTAAATCCTCATCATCTCTATTAATTTATCATTTACTCCTAAAAATATTTAAATGTTTAAATTTTCTAGGTTTACCATTCCATAGCTCATATGGAGTCTATCAATATTAATCCTAATTTGACCCCTATTCAAAGTGTAGAATGTATTGCTCATAACCTATATTTAATAACCATTTGATAATTTATACTCATTAAACATGGTACTTGAAATTTCTTAGATTTTTCTATTCTTTCTCTCAACCATTATATTATATTTAGGTGTTCTAGTAGCTGAGAACTACCTCCTTATTCTATTGACTTCACATAATTCATATAATTCATTTGACCAAAAATCCTCTCATTTTATAGATTTAAGACAATTAATCTTCACATTCATTTCATTCTCAAACATATCTTTTAAGGTTTTGAAGTTGTCTAGAGATTTTGACTTCTCCTTCAAGAATGCTACCCAAGTCATTCTTGTGAAGTCATCTATGTGAAACATGATGTAGATGCCTCCTTGAATGCTTTGAATCAGTGTGGGTTCACATAGATTAATATAAATTAGTGACAAAGGTCTATTAGTGTAATAATATTTATATGTGAATCCTCTCCTAGATTGCTTCCCATGTTGACAAGCATTTCAAAAAACATCTACAAGCTTAAAAAATTTGGACATATTCTTCAAATATCCATTGGAGTTAATCTTGACAAGATTTCCAAATTTAATGTGATCTATCATTAAATTCCATAGCTAACCCTCATCAACTTTGTTCATGAAGAAATTCTCTTTAGTGATCTCATTTAGTACATAGATATTGTTTTTAGTTCCGTTGGCTTTGGTAATCAATCTGCCTGATTTAGCTCTCCTTATTTCACATCCTTTTTCATGGAATGTTAGAGTGTGTGTCCTTGAATAGACATTTTAATCACACTCAATAATTTGTGTTTCAATCCATCTACATGTAATACATTATATGTTCTGGTCTTTCCATTGTCCAAACTCAAATCACCTTTCCCATTTATGTTAGCAGATGTGTTGTCTCCAAACCTCGCTGAACCAGTGGCATTCTTTTTCAAAGTGATTAATTTAATTTTATATCCTATCATATGAATTTACAAGACAAAATATATTTACAATTTAAAATATTCATCTTGAGTGTGAAAAATTGTTTGGGCTCTCATAGATTTTTTACCTCTACCTTTCTACTCCTTTTCTACAAGTTATACTATAATGAAATTACTTCAAAAATAAAGTAGAATAGAAGAAATAGATCAAAATATGACTAAAATATATTAGAATATATGATAATAGACAAGCCACTTTGAGTGGGAAACCTCCACAAGTTTTAATAAGAGCAGAATTCACAATATGATGATAAACAATTACCCACTACCTCCTATATATAGTCTATCTAGGCCATGGTTACTCCATAGGCTGACCTACTAACCAAATGAATGCATAGATAAATGTGATATATCATCAAAGAGGGATAAGTAAGTCACAATTCAGCTATTCATATCCTAATACATGTGATAGGTTAGGGGTGTAGCATGCCCTTCCCCTTCAAACCAATGTTGTCCTCAATGTTGAATAACTCTAGATGTTATTGCAGAAAATATTCACCTTCCCAAGTTGCATCTTCACTGCTCAGGTTCTTCCACTTGATCAAATATTCCCTAATCTCTTTGTCTATCAACCTCTTAGTATGTGTTTGGAGGATCTTCTCTAGTTCCAAAATGACTCATCCTTCATCTAATTCTGGGAACTCTTTCTGGGCTGAAACTTTCTATCCAATGACCTTCTTCAAATAGTAAACATGAAATATTAGGTGTATGCGAGATGAGTGAGGTAACTCAAGCTTGTAAGCCACACTTCCAATTTTCTACAGAACCTGATAAGGGCCATAATACTTATGAGCAAGTTTGTTATCCTTTACTATTACTTTAAGGACATCTACTTGTAAGGTTGTAAAAATAAAAATACCCAGTCACCCACCTAAAAATTTAGCTCACTATAGTGTTGATCTACTTGTTGCTTCATCTAGTTTTGTGCTAATGCCAAATTATCTCTAAAACTAGCTAAAACCTCTTCTTGATGCTGAATGTGCTCCTCCACATCTCAAACCTTGGTTTGTACCTTTAATGAAGAAGTGATGGAAGGTGGATGGTAACCATATAGTGCTAAAAATGCAGACATTTTAGAAGAGAAATGGAAAGATGTGTTATACCACCATTCTACAAGTGGTAGCTATTTAACCCAACAGCCCTATTTATCTGATACAAAATAATTGAGATACCCCTCTAAACATTTGTTAACCACTTCTATTTATTCATCAGATTGGGGGTGGTAAGATGAGATATGGGCTAGCTAAGTACCCAAATAAGAAAATAGTTTAGTCCATAAATTACTAGTGAAAATAGGATCATGATCACTTAAAATTATTTCTGGGTTTCTATGTAATTTTAGAACTACCTCCAAAAAAATAAAAATGCTACTATAATTGTTGAAAATGGGTGTGAGAGTGCACAAAAATGGGAAGATTTTGTAAGCCTATCCACAATGTACAAGTTAACATTCTTACCTTCAGAATAAGGTAACCCTATGATGAAATCCATGGAAACCTCCTCCCACCTTTGACTAGGAATTGCTAATGGTTGTAACAGACTAGGGGTCTTAACTGTCTCAACTTTATTGTATTGGAATATCAAGTTTTCTTCCAAAAGAATTTGTACATATCCCTTGAATCCTTCCCAAAATAATTCTTTCTTAATTATGTGATAAGTTTTCAAGAACCCTGAGTGTCCCCCAATTATAGATGCATGCAACTCCGCAATAATCTTATGCTTAAGCTTTGAATCTTTGCACAATTATAACCTACCCTTATACCATAGGACATAACCTTTCCATTCAAATTTTTCAGAGGCTAAAGTACCTTACTGGAGATTCTGAATAAGAACCTATGTATCCTTGTCTTGCTCCCATTCTAACCTAGCTCTATCCACCCAATCTGCTTGCAACATGGACATTACACAAAGTAATGCTTATATGGATGTATCCTGTCTAAATAGTGCATATGCTACTACATTATCTTTACCTTGCTTGTAGATGATTTCAAAATCATAACCCAAAATTTTGGTTACCCACTTTTGTTGTTCTTCAAATGATAATATTTGCTCCAAAAAGTATTTGAGACTATCATGATCCATTTTCACCTTAAAGTGTCTACCCATCAGATAGGGCCTCCATTTTTTAACTACATGAAGAATAACCATCATTTATTTCTTGTAGATAGGTTTTTGTAGATTCTTACCTTTTAATTGATGACTCTCAAATTAAATTGGTCTTGCTTGCTACATTAGTACTACTCCAACGTAGATCTAGAAACATCACATTCAACAATGAATGACTTTGAGAAGTCTGGAGTAGCCAAAACTAGAGTGGTGCACATAGTTACTTTTAGTTTCTTAAATGCTTTAGTGGTGGCATCATTCCAATGGATGACATCCTTATTTATAAATGTAGTGAGTGGAGCCACTACGCTGCCATAACCTTTCACAAATCTTTGGTAGTAACCTGTTAGTCATAGGAACCCTCAGAGGTTTTTGAGATTTTTTGGCATGGGCCATTCCATCATATCTTTGACTTTTTGGGGATCAACTTTGACACCTTCATGGGAAATAATGTGACCTAGGTAATCTACCTCCTATACTCCAAAATCACATTTGGATGGCTTCGTATAAAGCTAATGCTTCTCCAAAACTATCAACACGTGTTTCACATGTTGCAGATGTGCTTCCCATGTCTGACTATAAATCAATATGTCATCAAAGAAAACCAACACAATCTTCCTTAAAAATATCCTAAAATCAGTGTTCATCAAGATCTAAAAAGTAGATGGTGCATTTATAAGACCAAAGGGCATTACCAAAAACTCATAATGGCTCTCATGCATTCTAAAAGTAGTTTTATAAACATCTTCATCCTTGATTTCAATTTGATGGTAACCTGAGTGAAGATCTAATTTTTTGAAATAATTAGCACCATGAAACTCATCAAGTAAATAATTAATTACTGGAATAGGAAACTTATCTTTGATGGTGTACTTGTTGAGGATGGTGTACTTGTTGAGTTCCCTATAATCTGGGCACATCCTCCTTGTGTCATCCTTCTTCTGTACCATGACCACTGGTGATGAATATGCACTTTGGCTTTGCTTGACGATCCCTGCCTCCAACATCTCATGAACCATCTTTTTGATTTCACTCATCTATGCATATAGATATCTATATGGTCTGATATTTAGTGGTTGACTCCCTGTAAGTAGTTAAATAACATGATTATGTTCTCTTTTTTGTGGTAGTCCTTTTGGCATGGCCCCAAAAATAGATGGGTGGTCATCAAGAATCATCTATAGATCAGGATGTGTAGATGCCTTTGTGGGTTGAACTTCTATAGAAAATAATCATGCAATAATTCCCTCTGCCCCCTTTTTTAGCATCTTGGTCATCTGATGTGAACTAATAAATTGTGGATATTTTACCTGTAATCCATGTAGTTCAATTTTCCTACCTTTAGAATGAAATCACATGAATAGTTCCTATAAGTTCATCCCAATGGTACCCAAGGTTATGAACCATTGGACTCCAAAAAGAATGTCTGTGCTACCCATGGGAATAGAAAACATAAGAGAATTGATATTGTACTCACCCATAGTAAGACTAATACTATGGAATTTACCTGAATAATTAATTATGCCACCATCTATAATCATGACCTAAAATTCTAGTATTGGGTAGATGAAATAGTTCAATCAAATGGCCAACTTATGGTTGATGAAGTTATGTGTGCTCCCTGAATCAATCAACACTGTCACCTTCTATTTCTTGAGGAAACCCACCACCTTAATAGTTTTTGGAGTGTTAATACCTGTAAGTGCATGACAAGAGATTGTAGGTTGGTAATATTTAGGTACCTCCTCTATCTCTTTGTCATCATGATTGGAGGCATCATCTTCTTATTCTTCTTTATTAGATCCCTCAATGTATAATAACTTATTCTTAGCACATCTATGTCCTTTTCTCCACTTGCTATCACAATTGAAGCATAATACTTTTGCATTCTTCTCTTCAATTTTCTGAGGGGTCAATTTGGTAGTTGGAGGAAATGTTGGTGTCGATATGCTATTATCTTTGAAGTGAGATAATGGCTACTTCTTGTTGGCTATGAATTTTTCCTCATCTTTGTGTGCCATGATAATAGAATCAAAGATATTAAGTGGATTAAACATGATTAGCTCATGTTGAATGTGGTCCTTGAGTCCACCCAAAAATAGGTCATTCAAGTTCTCTTCAAAAATTATTGCCACACGTAAGGATAGGTTCTAAAACTGATGAATATAATCTTTGATGGAGCCAATATGTCACAATTTTCCTAGTTGGCTTAAGTAATTCTCTATCACACTATTGCCATAGTGTAATTATAGCTTCTCTATAAAAAATGACCAAGTAACACTGATAGTCATCTTTTTATTTTGAGCACCCAACCATCGATACCAAATGAATTGATCAGGATCAAGATACTAGGATACCATGGTAACCTTCTATCCACCTAGGATCTGATATAGATAAAAAAAATCTCCATTTGGTTGATCCAATTTAGTGGATCTTTTTCATCAAATTTGAGCATATCCACCTTTAGTAACAGGTTCCTCCTCTATGGCAATGTAGTTGGATTTAAAGTAGACTAGTTGGGAGGACCACCCTGGTGGGGTTGTATAATAGTGATAGCCGGATGGTTTGACTGATTATTTTTCAAATCCATCATGTTATCTACCAGGATATCTTATATGGATTTCATATTAGATTGTATTCCTTGCACCTCACTTTGAATGCCTTGCACACTATAGTCAAGCTAACTCAGTTTGTGATCTATGTTAGAGAACCTTAGCATAAAGGATCTAGTACATCCCCCTTCTTACTGCATATCTTCCTTGTTAGGAGTTTTACCTAGAGTTTCATCACCCTTTCCTCGGCCTTGAGTTTGTGGACCTATCATAAAAGGGCTTTACGATGTCAACCCTGATTGGCACTTTTGACCCAACTTTGACCAAGTGATTTTGGACTTATGTCTACCTCAAATCAAAACATAAAAATAACATACCTTTGCCAAATTTTTTTAATATTATTAAAATTTTAAATAACTCATAAAATTCTATGAATTGCGCACTATAGAGTAATTTTATTAAAAAACCTAAAATGGCAATAACATTTGTAAAAAAGATCAAAATGATCTATAATTTTAATGGAAGCTTAATTTAGTAATTTATCACCTCTAATAAAAAAATTATAGATAAATTCACAACTAATTTTTAGATATATCCAAATTTTAAAAATTTGGGTTTCATCCAAAAGATTACCCAAATCATAGCTCTAATACCACTTGTAATGAAATTACTTCAACAATAAAGTCAAATATTAGAAATAGATCTAAATATGACTGAAATATATCATAATATATGATAATAGACAAGCCACTTCGAGGGGGCAACCTCTACAAGTTTGAATAAGAGCAGAATTAACAATGTGATAATAAACAATTACCCACTACCTCCTATATATAGTCTTTCTAGGCCATGGTTACTCCATAGGCTGACCTACTAACCAAATTAATGCATAAAGAAATGTAATATAACATCAAAGAGGGATAAGTAAGCCACAAGTCAGTTATTCCTATCCTAATACATGCAATAGGTTAGGGGCATATCATCTACCTGTTTGATCCAAATTTTAGTGTCATGAATTTATATATTCTAAGTATGACTTGTTTTCCTAATTATTTTACAATCTTTTAAAATATGTGCTCTTTTGTTACATCTATAGCATAAAATTTTGCTTCTCAATCTATAGTTGATAATTTTGTGTCCAAATTTTCCTCAAGAGAAACAAAGACCCATGAAGTATTTTTCATACTATGATTGTTTTACCTTTATAGTAGTTAGACGAGGATGGGATGAAATATTATTTATTTTTACATTTAATGTTATAATATTGAACTTATTATCTTGTTGATGCTTTACTTCAGATTCAGTAGCTTCTGCATAAGTCTTGATCCTTTCAGTGTCATTTGTCCTTGAATGATATGTAGGATTTTGACACTCATTTATCTCCCTTTGTTATTTTTTAAAAACCAAGATCCATCATTTCATGAAGGGATATTTGAATATCCAAGATATTATTATTTTTTTAGTACTATCCACATACTTTTGATAGGTCCTCAACATGATAACATCTTGCTCACCCTTCACCTCTAAATATTTTATTTTCAATCTAAGTTGAGTAAATTCATATAAGTGATCCTTTTATTTTTATAAACATTTAAAATTATTTTTTCTAACTATTGGTATATTTTCATGACAATCATAGAAGATACTTTCATTCCTAAGATCCCTAACTATGTCCCAAATATCTCCCTCAAACTATTACATCTGCTTAAGGGTGCAGGCTCTGATACCAATTTTTTTAATAATATACTAAGAGGTGGGGTTAATTAGTTTCTTTATAAAATTTATTTAATTTAATCCATCAATCTACAAATCCTTTATTAACATAAATGATCAAATGCATAACCAAATAACTATTCAACCATAACACAAGAGAAAATAAAATTTATGTGGGAAACCCTCTTGGGGAATACAAACCATTGAAAAAACACATGGAATACAACCCTATAATTTCAATATTTAAAATTTAATGAAACACCAACTTTAAAAGGAACTCCAACCCCTATCTAGTTGAGCACCCACCCAACTAGTCTTCTACAAGCTCAATCTTGCAAGCAGCTCTAACCCCTTAGGTAGATTAACACCAACCAAGTTACCTATTCTATCTGGTAACCTTGGAAAACTTTTTGTGAACTCAAATATATATTAAAATCTTTCCTTTCACTCTTTAGCCTTCAAACTCACTCAATCAGCTTCTCATGCCTTCTCACTCAATAATCCCTTTCCTTGGAAATATTAGGTCAATTGACCTTGTTTAAAACCTACATAAACATAGTTATATATTCATAACATATTAAACTCAGTATTATTTTTATATCTAATCTCTCAACCTATTCACAAAAGCTTTATATGCTTTGTTCAATAGCTCAATATTCTAACTAGTCAAAATAGCCTTATTAGGTCTTGCCTTTATACTTAATTTTTTATTTCACCCATCTTGGTAATAAAAAATCCTGATAAATATTGGATTAGTATTTAAATATATAAATACAAACATTTAATGAGTTAAATAACCCATACATTATTCATTCATAGTCCATAAGGACCAAATCCACTACTAAGCTTAATGGAGACCTAATAAAATTAGGTCTGTCATATCCACACGTTACCAATCTCAACCTTAAAAACACTCACTACCTTATACAATAGATGAAAAAATTATAATATACCCCTAATAATTTATCCTTGGGTATGTAACTCCATTTGGCCCATTTCACTACTTGGAGCTACCAATTTGGTCGTTTTGCCATAGGCCTTCTCTCTACCTATAAGTCAGTCTTGAAATTTTGAATCAAATACATAAAATTCTAAAATAAAACATGCATAAAATAAAATTAAAACATTAATAATTATTTATATAACTTATAAATAATATTTGGTCTCCACCATAGAGGCCAAAAGGTTTCAATAACATTCTATAGGTGACTTACTCAGAAACACTTAATTTTATCAAAATGCATTCATAAACACTTAACTTTCCTACATTTATTAGGAACTTCCAATTATAAGAAACTAATTAATATGATACAATTAGTTTTTTATAACACATTTTATAGCTTTATATCAACCATATTAGTGAAAATAGACTCAAACACATCTTTTTCACATAGACAGAAACGTTGCCTATTGGACATTAAACATGATCAAGAAAATCAACTTGTGGAACACCTATGGGGATATATTTTTGATATTTAAATGGAATTTTTTATCCTTTGGCATCATTATAACATATTTTTATAGATATATTTCATGTTCATTTACCAAAATTGGTGTTTCAAACCAATCTCACTATGTTGCTTTACATAGACTCCATTGTGCTAGACAGGCTAGTTCAATGATAACATTTTTATTGAATGTAGGCATTATAAAAACTTAAAAATCAATGAAATATTAAGAATATTATTAATTTTTTACCCCATACATTGGATCCATCCTTAATCCTCTGCAACCAATCCATACACTCATATTCATTTTCTCTTAGTTTTCTCACTATTCTACTCATTAGCCCAGTTTAGCAATAGGCTACCTTCCATCACAAGTTTTGCATAATTTTTGTATGAAACCTAATAATAAAATTTCATGATCATAAAATATGAGTTTTTAAAATCATAATCCATTCACTTTCATGCTTTTACCTAGTCAACCCTACCTGTAGCATCAAAAACCCTATAAATAAGGGTTTTCCTATAGCTTCTATTCATAGTCAAGACAAACTAAAAACACCTGGGGAGAGATTGAGAATTATTTTACATGTTTCAAACATTAAACTAATTCAATCTTACCATTCTGAGCCAAAACCATTTATATTTGCTCTCCCTCACTAAATGGTGGTACAATAAATCCTATCACACTTCAAATACATATATATAAATATGTAATTACATCAATCCCTAGCCACCTCAAACACATTATTTTATCATTATTCATATTCATACACATAATTACATATTTATATATATGTAATTATATAAATATTTTTATATAATTACATATATTAATACACATAGATACTAGAATAGTAATATTTGATTCAAAATTATTTATTCATCCAAATTATGAATAAACATGCACATTCATTTATTTAATTTTTTTATCTACATAATAACATTTTAATATACGTATATCTATATAAATATGTATTTATATATAATCAATACATGATATATCTATCCCCTGAGTCATTTTTAGCCTTATATATTGGATCTCAACTGAGCTAGACCCCTCTTTCCATGATATATCCATCCCCCAAGTCTTGTCTTCTTAAGACAATAACACCACACTAAGACTATAGGATACATTCCATTTCCTATTGGGTCTAAATTTCCTATTGGGTCTAAATAAGGATTTTAGGAGGGTTTTTACTGCATTACCTTCTTAGCAATCATTAATAAATGATTGCCCCTCAATCCTAAAACCAATTAAAAGGATTTAAATATATTTATATTACCCAACTAATATGAATTTATTAGGATCTCATGAAATTTTTTCACATGACAATGAGCATGAGAAACCTCTTTTCAGGTCTACAACCTTCAATTTTGTGCACATAGTCAATATTTTCATAAAGATTTTTTTTCCCTATAGTCTATGACTTAAATATTTTTCAATAATTTATAATATGAAATATAACACCTATTTTAATGTCTTCAATATGAATTTCAACAATTAAAAATATCTTGACCCCTCCTGAGGCTATTATAGATCACTTTGTACACTTAAGCCTTAAACTGCCAAACATACCTTGAAGATGTTCATGCCTTGAAACATAATAAAATAATTTCAACACTCTACCCTCATGTCATAAAACATCCCAACATGTTCTAAAACTACCACATTTTCTCATACATATCTTCAATGGATTAACTCACATGCTATCAAGCTTATTCTCACAAAGGCACTAGATCTACAACTTCTCACTAGGTTCCTCTATTGGGCTTTCAGGACTCAATATCAAGAACAATAACTAAATCTTGACACATACATGAAATCAATGACAAAATTTATGCATACCTTGTAACACATTCCCAATATCACTTACCACTCTATTGGGTGCATTTTTTTATATGATCATGACTTTTGGACTTACAAATGTTGGATCAACATATACGAGGGCCATGAATCATATATTTCATGATTTTATTAAAAAAAAATTGATTATTGTGTTTATGATTTACTTTACACATCCAAACACCAAAAATACCATGTTCATGATTTATGATATATATTTGAACATTTACCCAGGTTTAAAGTATTTTTAAATCCCCTAAAATGTATTTTTAATGTGTTTTTTAGAAAGATTCTCAAGTACATTATTTCTTAATGAGGAAACAATATTGATCCCAAAAAGGTAAAGTATGTTATTGAGATTCCAACACAAAATAACCTAAATCATCTATGATGTTTAGAGGGTAGAATTTAAGCTATCCAATATTTCATCTCTTAGTTGGTTGGTAAAACAATTCCCTTCATGTGTTTCCTAAAAATTAACACCAAATTTGTAAGGGATTAAATTTGTTAATAAATATTTTATAAAAACAAAGAATAATTAAAAATCCCACTAGTGCTCATGCCCTCTATTATAGATAGGTTTTTGATTCTGTATATTGTGTCCACACCTGATACCCTTGGAGCCATATTAGCATAATATGATAATAATCATAAAGAGTTGACAAACTATTACATCAATTTCTAATTTATTTATTACAAAGGTAAATATACAGTAATGGAAAAAATATACTTAGCCTTAGGTTTTACTGCACAAAAATAATTGCACTATTTGATAAAAAAATGTGGTCTATGTGATAGTTAAAAAAGATCCATTAAATTTCCTTATGAAAAGAACACACCTCACCAACATTATTAAAAATTGGGTAAGGAAAATTACAGAGTTTAATCTCAAATTTGTTCCCAAAAGTTGACAAAATGGTCAAGTTTTATCCAACCAATTGGTTGTCACTCTATTACCTAATCCTTTCCCAATTATTTATGTTTTCCATGATGATTTTAAGGCATAAAATATATCTTTAAATCCATGGATAGGTCTTTTCAATGGGTCAATATGTAGAACACGAGTGGCTTTTTGTATTATATTTTTCACCCCTAAGGGAAAATACATACCTTTTTCTTACATATTAAATTTTTCTTGCACTAATAATATAGTATAATATGAAGCATTGATAATCATGTTATCAATAGCATGAAACATTCATATCAAGTACATTTAGTTCTTTGGTTATTCTTAGTTTATAATCGATAAAGATACCAATCATTACAAAACTAAATAATAACACCTTCTACCATATAAATAAATGGTAGATAGACTAAAAGAAACATTTGATACATTTTCTATTAATAATATTGCATATAAAGGTAACTGCTATAGAGATGTTATGGCTAGTGTGAAATCCTTGATTAACTTTGATATCAATGATAATCATATAAGCATTAACATATGATATATATGAGAGCATGCCAATTATTCTAAAAAAATGAATGCCTTAATTTTTATTGTTATTACTCTCCATTATCTTCTTGTGGACATAAATTCATATTGACAACAACCTAATATTTTTCCAAATGGGCAGAGGGAATTGCACTTGAATTTATCGCATGAAATTACATATACAAGTTTTTGTGGCATATATTCATCTATTATTTTTGATAATTTATCCTCATTCAAATAAAAGATAATCAAAAACTTTTGTAATAAATACAAAATAAAAGGTAACTCTTATACACCTTAATATCCATAGGGAAATAAGCATGGACATGAAATAGATAAAACCATTGTCAAAATACTTGGAAAAAGATATTTAATGATACGATATAGATTCACATCATTATATGGTGTATACTTTATGGGCATGTTATACTAGTGATCACACCCCTACATATACTGAACCTTATTCTTTACTTTATGGTATACATATAATGTTACTAATTGAGCTTAAGATAGCTAAATTTTGTGTGTCTATAAATGATATTATTAAAGATAATGAAAATAGGGGAAAAATATTTCATCAATTATATTAATTGAGTAAATGAAGTAAAAGGGTTGTTGAAAACTTTGATATTTATCTTAATCATGTTAATCATGCATATAATTAAAATTTTATTCCATGTGACTTTGTTGTGGTTGACCTAGTATTAAAAAAAATCAAAATAACATCTATGTAGAAAATTATAATAATGGAAAGTTCAAACAAAATTTGTTGGGATCATTTTCCATTTAAAAATAGTAGGAAGAAGTGTGTACCACCTAGCCACACTTGAAGGAAAACATCTCAAAATTCTAATGAAATTAACGCACTTATGTAAATATATCACTTGAGATATTCTAAAAATACCAAAAAAACTTCAAAAATATGAAAATATGTCCAACATTTACATATTATTTTATATCCTTAATATATATGGTGTTGGTTATATGTTTCTAGATGCAATATTAGTATTTCATATATACACATGTATTTCACGCATATTTTGAGTGTGATTCAAGCATACATAAATACATGATCTGTGTACTTTTAAATGTTGGGATTTCCCTCTACTCATGTCATTAGGACATTTGGGGCATTCACCATCTATGATCATGATACATCAAGGTTATATTATTATATGGTGATTTTACATTATCATGTTGGATATTATGTCCTCACAAATGCCTTTATCCATGTTTATATATTTTAAAGTGTACTTGATATGATATGTACTTGATAGTTTTTGTTAAAATATATATCTAAGGATTAGTATGTTATGTTTATGTTGGTTGCATGTGCTTTCATGTATGTAATTACTTGATCATATTTATTTTCTATTGTATTTCTTGTTTGATCATTTGAATATACTCAGTTGTTTATGACACACATTCCTTTGTTTGCCTCTTTGACATTTCAATATGTCACTGTTTGTTTTAGTTGACATTTGATTATGTCATTCTTGATTTTATGGACATTTGACTAAGAGATGTCCCTTCGATTGTATGGCATTTGAACATTCACCCTATTTGTGGTCTCCTTAGACCTTTATCTATTGACTTTATTTTATAGTGATATTGTGTGTGTGCCTAATTTCTTGATAATATTCTACTATTACTATTTATATTTCTTGATGATGTACATTATGCATTTTATAACATGGTGTGATCTCATTATTCATGCTTCAATGATATATCTACCTATACATGTTCCATTTTTATCCCACATGGTATATTCATAGTTTCCATGGTTATAATATCCTTTTTAGGTAAGGTAACTACTACTTGATACATCCCCTTACCTCAAAAGCTGGTTCAGATTAGTGGGATCATACTATAGAGGAATGATTTCCACATTACATCACATATTCATAGTAAAGTGGGGACATGTTTTATAAACATGTTATCCACATCTATTCATTATTTAGCACAACTATATTATAGTGATGCCATCTTTTAGAAACATATCCCCTATTTTTGCACTTACACCAGTTCTAAAATTCAAATTGTAGTGGGGACATGTATTTTAATCATGTTCTACACGTTTATGCTAGTTCTCAAATTCAAGTTGTAGTGGGTCATGTTTGGGAAACATGTTATCCACACTTACACCATCTCTCAAAATTACATTACAATGGGGAAATTATTTGGAAATATTTTCTCCAAATTAGAAGTTCTATCAGTTTTCATATTTATCCATATATATCAGGGGCATGTTTTTGAAGCATGTGATTCAAAATTACATAGTTTTGAATTTGTCAAAATTCATAGTTATATGATTCAGATACACATTAGTGGTATAATTTTATACATTGGTAACATTGTTATACAAAATTTTAGAATTAATCATATTTGAGATGCATATGCTATGAAATGTGTGCATAATATTGTAAAATCAAACCAACTTTAAATTATAAATACTTTTAATGATTTTCATCACCTAACAAGTATACCTTTTATGGATTATAATGAATTGATATAATATACTATTTGGTTTGGTTTTAGGTATGTCTGATGTGATTAAATGAATAAATCTTTTTGATATTATAGGTTGGACTTGAGTACATCATCCAACGTGACTAGTTTGATTGTGTGAGTTGACTTGGTTCAATCACACTCACTAAGTTATATGCATACATGGAATGCATGCTTGAGATAATTTAAACTATATAATGGCAATTCATATTTTCTCTAATGTTGGGGGTATGAATTTTCCAATATCTCTCTAGCTCCTTAGATATATATACTTTCTAGATTTATTTTGTCATAATCTCAATTTAAGTGATTCATAATGATACATCTTGTTGGTTCCCAATTGCACACCTCTTTTTATCAACCTTGCACACTTGAATAAAATTGAAAATAAAGATTATAAACATGATGATATGTCATTATACCTAGGGGAAGGTTTGGCATTAAGAATGGACTAAATGTAGAAAATTATTGAAAGGCACTGATAGAGGGTATGGTCTGCTCCCTACTACTTCTGGATCTACCAGAACCTAGGTGAGAGGACCTAATGGGTATCTTACTCACATGGATTAATTCTAAAATTCAACCTCAATTTGGATTTTTGGAACAAAAAATAATGAATATGACCAGGGCACAACCAAATTTGTTCACTCTACCCAAGAAGGGTTGTCACAAAGGATGAACAAATGCTCAAGGTTACATACTATGAAAGATGAAATTATGATTGCAATATTCATAATAAATAATTTCAACAATAGGGGTTGGATACAAATTATAATTCTATGCTTTAAAGTACAAGATGTAGACACATGTTATATAGGTAAGATTTTATGCATATGCAAGGCAAATAACACTTAACATATAGAAATGATATATTATTTTTAGGTTAAAATAGGGTAGGACAATTAGATAGTTTTATAAAAAGGGTGTGGTGTGCTAGTGGTTTTAAAATAACAATGTTCTTTTTAGCATTCATGACAATATTCCTTAGCAAAGATGTAGAAAAACTCAAATGTAAGACAATGGGAAATGCCAACTGATCCCTAAACCCCTAGAGCATGCAATACAACTAAAATTTCAAACACTTTTACCTATCAAATACATAAAATTAGGGTACCCTAAAAGTCATTCAATAACATATTTTCAAGTTAAAATTCAGAAATGGTTTATAATCCAGATCTATGATAAAAATGGTAACCAGTAATGAACATTGAACCAAATTTCCAATCAGCATAACTTGAAAAAACATATTACAACACTTCATCAATAGGAAATAGAAAAGAGCAAAAAGCATTTTCATTAAATTGAAAAGAGATCTCACATACATCAGTTTTTCAAAATGCTATGATGGGGACAAGCATGGTGAGTTTCCTCCATGTTGGATAAGGGAGACATATTACAAATGCTCTAAGAGCTTGATAATGGTTGTACAACTACAATCACCTTAGCAATAGAGATAAATTGTACACAGTAGTGATCTCAAAATTTGGAAGAGCCTATACTTAGGAAAATAAAGAGCAACGATACCCTAGAATAATGGAGAATCCCCTTATTTATACATTTTTACACCCCTTTGTAATTCAAAAAAGGGGGTTGCTTTTAGAAAATTTGTAGTCAATAACCCAAAGATCCACCAAGATGCTCCTAGTAGTAAAATACCCTTTTCCATGCTTGGAATCTTCATTCTTTTACATGAAAAATCATTATTCTAACTACCTCTACAAGTAATGATCAATATTTTCAATAACATTTTTATTTATTTGAATGTAAATGCATTTTAATTGATCTCAAAAGATAATTTTCATCGTGAACGCCAAAAAAAATATTTGTCTTCTTATGTATCTATCTGAAGATGCCTTTGACTAATTGCTTGCACAAGTGAAACCTCCTAGATAGTTGTCCTTCCTTTTATGCACGTCATAGAACAACCTTGCTCTTGTAATGATTTATTTTGAACACTTAATACCCTTATCCATTTTAAAAATCTACTTTGGAATGGCCCACCTTGAGTTTTCAGACTTGTAATATTTCTCCCATGAAGTGCTTGAATAGGCAAAATAATGAAAAATACAAAAACTTAGGTCATTTTACCATTTTGCTTTTTGGCTCTAATTTATTTTTCAACACTTTTACCTTTTTTCCCTTTGCTTTTTGCAAATTTTCTCTTTAGGATTTCCTCCACAATTTTTAATGCATTAATTTTCACTTTTTAACCTTTTGTGGATATTTTGGTTACTTTTTATAATTTACAATTTTTTTTTTATTTTGGGGAAATTTGGGTCCCATTTACAATTTTTAATATCATTTGTATTTAGGAAATTTGAAATTCAGAAGTAGTTTTGTAATTTACAAATTATAGAATTGTAAATTTTATAATCTCAAATTGCAGATTTACAATTCATAGTTGTAGTTGCCTTGGAAAGTTCCTTTTATAAATTGAAAAATTGTAAATTGTAGAATTGTAATTTACAGATGTAGTTCTCTTGAAAATTTCCCTTAGGGAAATGGGAACTCTAGATAAAAGTTGCAATTTTCAAAACTGTAAATTATATTTGGTGTTCCCTTTTCCCTAAAAATATTTCTTTTAGGGAATACAAAACTCTAACTATAACTTGTCATTTTTAAAAATTACAAATTGAAATTGGGTTTTGCATTTCCCTTAAAAGTTCCTTTTAGGGAATCTAGAACTCCAACTACAATTTGTAATTTTGAAAAATTAAAAAATTTAAATTGGTTTTAGAAGTTCCCTCTTACACTAAGACCTCTCATTGACCAATGTTGACTAGGGATTTGGGAGTCCCAACTACAATTTGCAATTTTCACAAGTGCAAAATTGAATTTTTCCCCAACATCTCCCTGAAGATACTCTTGAGTTGACTTTTCTTCAATCTTTGACTAACAGGATTGGGAGAGTTGACCATACTTTACACTTCCATTTTGGAGACTTGTATTTTACAAATTTATTTTCCTACTAATATTTCTTATGGACTTTTTAAGCTTCTTCTACAATTTTTTGAAATTTGTAATTTTTTGATTTTTTACCCTAATTCTTATCTTGTAACCTGATCCAGTGAGTACCATGTAGTATATTTTTTTAACATAAGTCATATCCCTCCTCTATTTAATGTAAAAACTCAAAAATATTTTACTTGAAGTGTTACATTGAGATGCCACATTCTTGAATAATTATTCAGCCATTAAAACTAGGCTAAGCAAACATTATGCCTAAACACATAATCTTAAAACTTTTAAATGATTTATCTTAGTTGGGCATTCACTACCTGATATTAGGTATCTTATTGGAGCATTTCCAAAATTTTATAAGCCTCATATAGATGATACAAAAAAAAAGAGTCCCGAATTAAAGATGCCAACTTTGTACGAGGCCTTTTATCTCTTAAGAATGCTAGTTTAGCCCTTTTCCTTAATCCATTTCTCTAGAACTATGTGATAGTGGGATCTAACCTTTTATTAAAGATAGCTTTGATTTCAAAAGTGTCCAACATTCCAATCATTGATGGGTGCATAAATATGGTCTCCAGAGATATACTTTCAAGATATTTGGACTATAACTATTGTTTAAGCTAAATAATTATAAGCTTGTTAAGAACATCATAACCAATGAACAAGTTTTGAGAAAATAAAGATTCCATACTTTCATGTTATGTGTGGGAAAATAAAACTAGTGTATAAGACACTCCTGAGTGTAGTGAACCAAGAACTTATCCATCTTTAATTAGGCCATTCAATAGAGTCTATAATAGAATGCCTTCTATAAAACCACCATTTCTTCCTTTATTTTTTGGACAAAGAAAATGATCTATAAAACTCCAAACATATGATAAGTTTATTGGAACCATTATTCCTCATACTACTCCATGTATCATGGACCTAATATGAGCAACATGTATAGGATTATATGACTAGCCACCTAATAACTTCCCTTGTATAATTTCTCCTAGATGAGGCTCCAAGATATTAGTTATCAACTTTAAAATAACTTGAAATTGAACATAAAGTTATCCTAAGGATATTTAACTAGACTCTTACAATCATTAATTGATTTCATCAGCTACAAATTCCTAATATCCATGAGCATGACCCCATTGTCATTGGCTTCCTCACCTAAGTCCATGTAAATTTCCATGCCTAATCCTATATTATCTTAGGATCCTCTCATTCACATTCATAAAAAATATCACCACATGACATATTCATAGTATACCCCATTGAATGCCTTACCTTGATATTTTTTCCCTCATTCTCTTGGTATTTTAAATATTCTTTAACTTCTACGTTTTGTCTTCTCAAGTGAAATATTCCTAACCAAATAAATAAACTAAAATTCCTATACCTTCCAAGAATAACAAAAAACCAATATTTGCATGAAGGATACTGTAAGACATATCCATTCTATGAAATAAACATCACCATATCATCAAGCATCAAATATAGTGATGTGAATCTTTTAGACAAGATATATGGTGTATAATTAAGAACCAAAATTGGATCTTTCTCAAGGATGTAAACCCCCTGTAGGTGTGTAAAAAAATCTAGAAAACAAGACCAGGTATCAATCCATTGGGCCACAGAGTCAGAAATTTGAGAAAACTACCATCAAACATGCATGGAATCTTAACAAAATAAGGTAGACTGATAAAAATAAATCAAGATGATTTGAAAATAAACACATGACCAAAAAATCAAAGGAGTTATACAAACAAGCCCTAAGTTTTAGGGGCAATAGAGTTAATAAAGTAGCAAGACTATACACTATACAATTATGTACATAGTCACACACTCAATTGAGGAAATTTTTTAATGTTTACCGTTAATTGGTGGTTCTAGAATCCTTCCATCCCTTAATTTATTAAACTTTTCTAGTAGTTTGGTGGTCAAGATGAAGTAAACCAATCTTTGTGAATGCTTGAAAGGTTTACTGCTAGGCTATAGTGGGATGACATATTGAAATAAATCCTCTTCATGTAATTTAAAATTTGGATAAGACCAAGTCAAAAGATATTGGTAATTTATCAACAACTATAAGTAAGTTTATTTCTTGGCTATAATTAGGTGAGTACCAAACAAGAGTGCCTCATTATTAGTAATGCCAGTCATGCACTTGAGGTACTACTTGAAATAGGTATGAAATTATTCATCCTTAGGAGCATAAAACATAACCCTAGCTTAATTAAATGACATTATCCAAACAAAACCTTTGTTGTCAAACCTAGCATCAAGAATAACTGGTTTCTCAAAAACATCCACATTCCCAATGAAGTTACCCAATTCCACATCCATGTAAAATACTTTATTTAGAACACACTTCATATATTCAATTGCGTCATGATTGGGTAACTCATATACTTGTTACATATTAAAATCACAAGAAAATTTAGAATTGTTAACACATACCTTCTTGATTGAACTCCAAAATTGATAATCTATAGTAGCACTCATCTTTTCCATAGAGGTAGACATCTTGACTTGGTAGAATTGACAATCAGCCATAAAAATATCATCATCATTAGATGTAGACTTAGGATCATCCGCATCTTTGTCAACTTGTTTAGTAGTATTATATGGGGGATGGGGAAGGAAGTACTTGTCATACCAATCAATGTCAAAATAATAATTCATAACATTTAATTTGGCATTTAAGGAATAAGGCACTTCTATTACATTCCATCTATTATTATTTCTATCATCACATGCATGCATCTCTTGTCTATGATTTAGAATTAAGATCTCTTTCCTAACTTGTAGATCCATAAAGTATCCCCTTCTCATCCTTGAATCACTTGTAAGACATCTCTATTAGAGGTATAATCACTGAGAGGGGGTGAGTCAATAATGCTAGATAATCCAATTCATTTTGTAAGTATTAAACATTTATCATATATCAGTTAAATCAAGAAACATAAACATGAAATAATATATATCAAAATTGTACATAAGAGCATAAATCACATAAACACATCATATATGTGGGAAACCCTCTTGGGGGATAAAACTCATTGAACCCTATAGAATGGGCTATAGTCCTATAAAATAATATCTAACATTTATATAATAACCAATAGATCAAATAACACACATCCCTTATTTTATTAAGACACCAATCACACAAGGAGCTACTCCCCCTATCTAACTAACCACCCACAACAACTAGACCTTTAGCAAGATTTACCTTGAAAGAAGGATCCAAACCCATCATAAACTAATCACCCTCTTACATACCTAAATTTATCACTTTTAACACCTATTTATACTCTTCAATTGATGATGATCACCTTTATATGCTCTCTTCACTTTCACTCTTCCACCTAAATAGTCTCAAGGGCTCACTTGCTCAATCTGCCTGTTCTAGGCTCATTAAGTCCAGTGACCTATGTATTGACATACATAATCTTGATTATACAAAAATGACTGATCCTATTTGGTATTTAATGGTCCCCAAATACATATACCTTCTATTTCAAAGGTTCTCTAATTCTCTTTAATCCCCACTCACATAACTAGCACAAATAGACCAATTAGGCCTTGTACTTATACCACTCTCTTGGTCTAAAACATCTTGGTTGGCCAATATCCTTTACATATTGGAAACACATTTAAAATAGGCCCATACAAACATTACATGGTATAATAATACTCTTCATATGTTTTCCATTGCCTCATTATCCCAAAACCACCATTAGGTCTTGGCGAGACCTTAAAAAATAGGACTTCATACTCACACATTAAATGTGAGACTAATTGGAATAGTTTTATCCTTTGGAAAAGATTTAAAAAAATAAAAAAATATTTACAATATACCCTTTCTTACTTACACATGGGTCCATGTCACCTATAACACCAAATCAATAATTGAATTTACTAATTTGGTCCCCTTGCTCTTCAGGTCTTGAAACATAAAAAACATAGTCTCAAACTTTTGAAGCAAATACTAAAATATGTCACACACACACACACACACACACACAAAAATCACATGGTTGAACAATTTATGACCTATAAAACATATTAATGTACTTTATACACTTCAATATAGGCTCTAATCACTCAATTCAACTCTCTAAAAATGACCGCTCAGACTAGTCAAACATAGTCAAAATATAGTCAAGCTATTTTATTTCTTCATATATGATCAGGGGTATAATATAATAACCAATTACTTTTATTAATACTTATATGCTTATATAAAATATCTATTCTAATTTTATTATTCAATTCTACACATAACTCTTCTAACACAATTATGTAAAGTGGTCACTTAATATGCTAGTGCATTCAATAAACACAGTCAACTTCTAAGCAATTATTCAAAATAAATACATATTGGTACAAAATATATAATACATACATATATTAATGATGGAATATATAATTCTCTCTGATATTTAGTTCATTTTGAAATATCAAAATATTATCATGAAACTTTCAATAATCCTTCTCAGGTCACTTCCAAAACATGATCAAATACATAGTCAAATTTGGATATCACTAACTTTGACTGTATGAACATTTAAAACTTATAAATAGATTATATATATGTTCCTTTAATTAATTTAAAATTTTTATTTTTACTATGTCAATAAATCTATCTCATATCAAAATATATATCACAAAAACTACAAACTAGTTTTCCCTCATTAATTTGAATATTCAAATTCTAATGGTCACTTTGAAAATGTTAAACATGAGACATGTTGACCTCATCTCATGCTCCCTAATAACTTATAAAAAATTTATTCCATATATATCCTCAATATTAGCTTGATATTTAACTCTTTATTTCTCACCATCAATCTTAGATCTATGCTACTATGATTAAGACACTTGGTACACTCATGTCCCCTCTAAGCACATTGACTGTTTGACTCCAATGAAATCCCACCACTTGATATCCTCATATGTCTTCTATGAATTATTTAAAATATTTAATAAATATGCATTATTATATCACCACTGATAATATCAAATGCTCTGTTAGATCCTTATCTGGTCAGATTAAATGCTCACTATTAGATCTGTGATCTGATTAATGATCACCATTAGATCTATCTAGAATGTTTGACCCTAGACTTCAACATAGTTAAACTTGAAGGTATCTATTACATTGTAAATTTGAATATTTCTTGAGATAGAAATAACTTAATACTCAAAATCTTCAGAGTACCTTCTTGTCACTATAAACAATATCTCCATTAAAACCTTTGACCACTGTTAATTTTTTGAGTACCTACATTGAATGCACAAACATACTATCACTCATATATTCATGATGTGAAGTGATGATCTAGATTCTATTAATCTATAAGATGCATTTTTCTCTTTCTAAATGATCAAATGACACACCAAAACTTTGCCAAGACATCTATGGATGCCTGACAACCTCTTCTTTGTCCTTACATATGCCATATACTCTCCAAGCTATTAAACATAACTTCTTTGTCATTAATTCACTAGTATCTCATGCTTTAATTGAGTTCAATGATAACCTAATATCAATGACCATTTCCAACAATCTCCTACTTTGTCATTGATGGTAAAACACCCTCAAAATGACTTCTTAGTCAATAAAATTTCTTCATTATAATTTTTCTCCCCTTTGACATTAATGACAAAGGGTCTCTTTCTCAACATTCCAAAAATCATTCCTCAACATCATGAGTGAATTAAAATAATATTTAAGATGGTCAAAATACTTACTTAATTTAAATCATATGAATAAATTGCCCCCTTTTAACATGCACCAATCTGAACTTGGACTTCTATGATCCTTGGACCTGATAAACTACTCATAAAACTTAGAAATCTCCCCCTAACATCAAGCTCTATCTCATGTCATTTTTTCTTTGACATACATAAATATGAACTTGGGATTATTTGATCCTTGGACTTGTTTACCTATAGAAATCAAAACACATTCTTCATAAATATGAGACCTTCTTCATGATACCAAATATATAACAACACATTCTGCTCATACTCCATATCAACCTTGTCTTCAATCTTCATTATTTAATCAATTTAATAAATTTTATAAGTTCTTACATTTAGGAACAAAAACTTTGAACACACCTTAAGCACATTTGAACAAGATGAACATAGCTTTCTATGTAATAGAATATCTTTATAACTCACCATCATTGATTAGGCACTTATAAACCTTCATTCTCTACCTACAAATCTTCATAACCAACATCTTCACTCATCATCATTAAACCAACTAGAGAATCCTTCAGTTTTGATCAAAATTTTGACTTTAAGATCATTATTTTTGAAAATATCTTATCATGTCATTCCATAGTAAACCAACACATCTTATTATGACCTTTATTATCCTATAACATCAACCAAAGCTCAACAGGTATCCACCATTCTTCCTCTTGCTTGTCAAGTGTCTATTTAAATCCTAGATAGAGATACCCTAACCCATAATCTCTTAGAACAATGTCAAACTAAGAGTTGCCCACAACTACTTATATTCCTTTTCCTACTTGGTCATTAGATACTAATATTTATTCTTATTCTTCTTATACTTAATAAAATCAACATGCTCATCCACTAAAATATACTTCTTTTATTCTAAGATTAGCTTGACAATATATGGAGAAAACATAGATTCATGACATACCTTTTCATCTAAAGAAAGCACATCATCAATAGTCATTGACAACTGATGTTCCTTGCATGAAAATTGATCAATAATAGTATGAATTTATCTTGGATCCATACATAGCTTAGAATTAGCCTCAATTAGTACTTTTTTCTTTTCTTTACGCTTGACTTGAGCTAAATTTTGATTATCTTTTTCTATCTAGGAAAAAGACTCATTCTCTTGGCATTTCTAAACCTTATTCATATCTAATTCCTCTCTTTCTTATGTAGGCAGTCCTCCTTGATCTTTTAGTTCAATTAAATTACTTTTCTTGGTCTTCACTTCCTTAGGTTTTTACAACAAGGATTGACCTTTCTTGAGTATTCTAGGATGTCCATGCACCTTCTTATGACTTGAGAGCTTGATTTTACAATATATTTCAATATGACCAACTTGATGACAACTAAAATAATTAACATCATTCATACCTTCTACTTGATGAATATTATGAATCTCAACAAACATGCCATCTTGTCTCTTAGGTTCATTATGCTCAAGGTTGATTGTCTTAGGTCTCCATACCTGGGTTAGTCATTTCCCATGCATTTTGGGTGAAAATGTAGTAATATGTCCCATGTCATGATAATTATAATTGACTAGATTATCCATACCTCTAGATGACCAACTACTCTTCCTTATACAATTTATTACCTTATGACCAAACCTATGACAAGCAAAATAATTACCATAAAAGTATCTTTCATACCTCATGGTATTTGTCTTCCTAATGGATCTTTTCTTGTTGATCTTGGTGCTTGCATCCTTCTTGTCTTGAGTTGATGTCTCATTCTCTTTCTTAGTATTGTTTATCTTGACAATAAACTACTCATGCTCATCCTTCAATTAATATATCTTTGTCTTCAATTGAACACTATCATCCTATATATCTCTCATACTTTAACTTGCAGCCTCTAACTGAATTATAAGAACTTGAATAGTCTCCTTATCCCTCTTAGATTCTTTATCCATGCCATCCTTCATTATACATGATTTCTCTTCCACAATATTTATAGAATTAAGATTGTACTTCAACTCATCATGCTCACCTTGATTTTAACTCAACTTGGAATTTGTCTCTTCTAACTGAGTCTTGATATGTCTACATTATTCTTTTTCTAAACTCATATTTGTCTTTATAACCCTTGATTGATCCTCAAGAATGTTGATCTTATCTTTATCATTTTTTGATCTTGAGATTGCTTTCAAGGATTATATCTCCTTATTGAGCTAGATGCACTCATTCATAATAACCTTAAATTTTGAGGCCATGATCTTATTCTAAGCTTCTTCTTGATCATACTCTCTCAACTTACATCTGTACTTCTTTAAAAGTCCTTTGATCTAATTAAACTTTTATTCACTTGATTTTAGACATACATAAGTAACCTCCACTTGAGCCTTCAAATATTTATTCTCTTACTCAAATTTATTATGCATATTGTGCCTTAGATCACCTTTAAGTGGATAAACTTGTAAAGAAGGTCCTACTTTGATACAAATTGTTAGAGGTAAAATCTCTTAGAGGGGGAGGGTGAATCAATGATGCTTGATAATCCAATTCAATTCCTAACTCTTAAACATTTAGCATAATTAAAATTGATTAAGAAACATAAACATGATATCACATACATCGAAAGTATACATAAGAGCATACATCACATGAACACATCATATATGTGGGAAACCCTCTCAGGGAATAAAACCCATTGAACCCTATAAGATGGACTATAGTATTATAAAATTATATAAAAAATTTAGACTAGCACAAACTGATTAAGGAATACCCATCCCTTAGTTTAGTTAGACACCAATCCCATAAGGAGTTACTACCCTTGTTTAGTTGAGCACTCACAATAACTAAACCTTTAGTAAGATTTACCTTACAAGGAGGAACCAACCCCATAGAGAACCAAATAACCACTTGGCTACCCTAATAGATCACCTTGAACACCTATTATTACTCTTCAATTGATGATTATCACATTCATCTACACTCTTTACTTTCACTCTTTTACCCAAACAGTCTCAAGGGCTCACTTGCTCAATCTACCTCTTCTAGGCTAATTAGGTCCAATGACCTATGTATCCACCTACATCAACTTGATTATACAAACATGACTAATAATCTTCACTATTTTATGGTCCTCACTAATTTTTACTTTCTATTTCAAATGTTATCTACTTCACTTGAAGCTCCACTCACATAACAAGCACAAATAGGCCAATTAGGTCTTGTACTTATAGCACTCTCTTGGTCTAAACCATATAAGTTGGAAAAGACACTTTACATATTTGAACCACATTTAAAATTATTCCATACACATATTACATGTGATAACCACACTCTTCATAGGTTTTTCATTAACTTATTATCCCCAAACCACATTAGGTCTTGGTGAGACCTAAAATAATTAGGCCTTCATACTCACACATTACATGTGAGACTACTTGGACCACGTTCATCCATCACCAAAGATAATAAAAAATAATTTTTAAAAAAAAATATACACATTATTACTTACATATGGGTATATGTCACCTTGAACACTAAATCAACACTTGAACCTACCAATTAGTTCTACTTGATCTTCAGGTCTTCAAACATAAAAAAAAGTCTCAATATTTTGAATCAAATAATCAAATATTTCACATAGATATATGATCATATCATATGGATGAAACCTTTAAGACCTATTCAATGTATTAATTTTTTTTAGACACTTAAACACAAGTTATAAGTACTCAATTCAACTCTCTAAAAATGACCACTCAAACTAGTCACACACATTCAAAGTACAGTCAAACTATTTTGACTATTCATATCTGATTAGGGGAAAAATATGATAACCAATGCCTTATCATAAGCCTTAGTGCCTTATCAATTCTACTCATAACTCTTCCAACACACTTCTACAATGTTATCACTTAATCTATCAGTGCATTCAACAAACACAGTCAACTTCTAAGTAAATTTTCAAAGTAAATATGGATTGGTAAAACCTACACAATCCATATAGATAGTCCTCATGGAAAATAGAATGATCTACAATTTATAGTCCATTTTTAAAAATAAAAATACTATCAAGAACAATTTAATTATCCTTCTCTGGTCAGTTATAGAACTTTGTCAAACACACAGTCAACTTTGGATCTTAATAACTTTGATTGTACGAATATTGAAACCTTATAACTAGATTATATAGATTTACCATAGAGTCCTCTACAAATTTTATTTTTAATACATCAAGAAAATCATTTTGGAATAAAATAAATAGCACAAAAATTATAGATTAGCTTTCCCTCATTAATTTGAATATTCAAATTCCAATGGTCACTTTGAAAATTTTAAAAATCAGACACATTGACTTCATGTTGTGCTCCCTAACAACTTTGAAAAAATTTGCTCCATTGATCTCTTTGGGATTAGCTTGATATTTATCTCATTAACACTCACCATCGATATTATATACATTTTACCATGTTTAAGGCACTTAGAACCATCATGTCCCTTCTGAGTACATTGACTATTTGATTCTAATGAACTTCAGCTACTTGGTACCCTCACACATCTTCTAAGAATTATTTGAAATATTGACTAAATATACACCATTGGATCACCACTGATAAGATCATGTTCTCTATTAGATCCTTATTTGGTTAGATTAAACACTCATCATTAGATCTGTGATCTGATTAATGCTTACTATTAGATCTATCTAGACTATTTGACCTCAAGCATCAACATAGTTAAACTTGACAGTCTATGGTCTATCACATTTTGCTAGAGAAACTTTGAATATTTATATCTCAAGATATAAAATAATTAGAGACTCTAAATCTTTACATTACCATCTTGGCACTATAAACAACATCTCCATGAAAACCTTTTACCACTATTTACTTTTTGAGTACCTAAATTAAATGCACAAATACGTTAGATTACTCATAGCTTCATTATATGTAGTGATGATTTGGCTTCTCTTAAGATAACAGATGAATTTTTTTCTTTCCAAATGATCAAATGCCACTCTATAACTTCAACAAAACATATATATATATATATATATATATATATATATATATATATATATATATATATATATATATATATATATATATATGTATGTATGTATGTATATGTGTGTGTGTGTCTGTGTGTGTCTCATAGCCTCTTCTTTGTCCTTACATATTCCATATCTCTCTAAGCTATCAAACATAAATTATTTATCATTCATGCACTAGTATATCATGCTTTCTTTGAAATCAATTACAACCTAACATGAATGACCATGATTAATAATGTATTTAATAGTGAATGCCAAATTCTTAACATACTCTTTAAGGTTATCATTCTTAGTGGAATGCATCATTTCTAGATCAACCAAATTTACATCAACCTAATTGTTTAAGATATTTCGCATAGCCTTTATGTTATTCTCAATTTGGATGGCCATATTGAATTTGAGCCGTAGGTTTATGGGAACCTTGTCTCTCAATTAGTACTTATCCTTCTTATCAAAGGAATCATAATATTTTATCAAGCTTGATATATCACAAGGCCTTATGTTATCAGGTAGTCATATCATAGTCTTATTAAACTATGTATTAAATTCCTACACACACTCATTGGGGTTATTCTTAATGTTTTCAAACTCATCCAAAATGAACCTTAGATTAATCCTATCACCATAATTTATTGGATAATTTTAAATTATGTCATATAGGTATTCAATTTAGTGTATGAAGTGACTTGATAGTCTATGTGTCATTGACAAAGTGTGAATAGTGCTTGTCCTAGTATGCTTGAAGGTGGCTTGTTTGATCTTCAGTTTTGGCATGGTTAGAGATGTTTAGGGATAAGTATGGTGATCTGATTATGTGAAAGGGGTATTATAAAAAATTAATAATTATTTGAGTTCTTATGTTCATGATTTTATTTTATATGGCTGATCTTTGTTTTCATTTAGACATTCTAGGTCTAGTGGCAAAAAATTTGAGTAGGCAGTTTGCTGACATCACCATTACCATGTGTGAATGAGTCAGGGGGCGTTAGTCATATAGTTGTGATAAAATTTTTGTTTATTTGCTATGTACTAAATTTTAGGTCATGCAATGAATCACAAAATAATATATGAAAATACAAATTTGGACTTCTAAGCAATTTGATAGTGTTTTTCCATACATAGCCAAATTTGTAATGTGGCAAGAAATGTTATATAGGGATTTTGATGGTATTATATTTCACATGTGTGATTGTATAAGGAGAAAATAATCATATGGGTTTATTTATTTTTATTCCTAATTTATTTTCACTGTGTTTTAGGTCATGCGATAAAGTGCATCAAAAGCTATGCATGTGCAAAATTAGTCTTCCAAGTAATTCTTAACATAGTTGACTCTATTGTAGAAAAATATGAGTGAGAAAATTAATGAAATTATATATTACACAAAAAAATTTATAGGATCATATTAATATATGGTTGGATTCTCATATGTGAGGAGATAATATGGTCAAAATTTTAAATCATGCATCTAATCACAACAAAAGTTATTGAGGTCCAAAGTTGGCCTTTCAGGCAGATAAACAATGGTCACCATACTTAGTAATTTTTTCATGATGTTAAACATTAGGACGAAATGGAGATCCAATGGTTCATAGGTGTTCATAAATATATATCTATAATTCATAGTAAGTCAAATGGGTCAAAGTGTTTTATTCTTATACTAAATAAAGATCAAGTTCCTTATAAAAGGATCAACATAGCATGTTCATTCTAATATGTTTAAAAGCAGTGAGATGAGGATTAGTGTTTAAATTTTAACATCAAGTAGAGATAAATATCAATCCCCTTCCAAAATCTAATAGTGATCAAGTGTTCATGAAAATATATATCAATGGTGTGCATTGAGTTAAATGATTTCAAGGTGTTTAATGTTAAACACAGATAAAGATTGAGCTATGTATAGGAGATTGATGGTATACGTTGAGTCAATTTTGTATTATTACATGAGATGAGGTTAAAATTTCAATGTTAAATATTTGTGTTGTGGTGCACTATGTGTTAAAGTTCAAATAAGAGGGACACTACAGATTGAATCTAAAGATATGAGGACATGAGATGTGTGCAAAGTGGTTAATATTTATCTATGATTGTTGGCATTTGAATATTCAAATTTACAAAGGTAAAACCAATGATATTTAGTTTAACCATATCTTTTTATACATGTATAATTTTCTCATGGTGTAAAAATAATTTTTATTAGGACTCCAAGATCATCTAGAAATATATATTTTAAGATATTAAAGTGTGTACAATTAAAGATATTGAGGTTCAAAGTTGATTGTGTGTTCATGCATGTTCTGTAAGTAACCCGAGAAGGGTAATTGAGTTGTGATTATTGGTATCTCATTGTTTAAAGATAAATTATATATTTTATTATGTTTTGAAATCCATAAGTATCATCTATGTGTTTATTGGAGGTTTAATTAATCTATATTTTATATGAACAAAGACATAGAAGTTAACTATAATTAGTGAATGGACTGGTAGTTTGGGTGACCATATTGTAGATGTATGTTGAACATGTTATGAGAATATTTTAAGATGAAAATGAGAATGGATATTTTATATAAGTCTCTAAGTATTATGAGAAGGCATTTGTTGTCATGACATGCCTTTGATCAAATATGGAGAGTTGAAATAACTTGACTATATTTTGACTATATATGACAAGTTTGCATTGTCATTTTATGTAGGTTGTTTTGAGTGATTATAACATGTTTTTATGTGTATAAATAATATGAAGTTATATCTAAGGTCCGGAAGGTTTCACCCATGTGATATAATCATATGGATATCTAAAATATTTGAATATTTTCTTTAGATGTTTGAGACTATGTTTTCTAAGTATGAAAAACTAAAGAGCTAAGAGACCTAATTGGTAAGTCTAAGTGTGGATTTGGTGTTAAACATTACATGGACCCATGTGGGATTGAGAAAGGGGATATTAGAGATATGTTTTAATCATTGGTAAAGGATGAATTTTGTCTAACTAGCCTCACATGTAACGTGTGAGTATGAAGGCCTAATGGTTTTAGGTCTCACAAAAACCTAATGGTGGTTTGGGGGTAATGAGTCATTGGTTGAAATATGGAGTATTGTTTACCTATTTCAAAATTGGAAAAAGTGTGGTAAGCATATTGGTTAACCAAGATGAGTTATACCAAGAGCAATGTATAAGGTCTATTTAGATTATTTGTTTCAGTGGTGTGAATGTGGAGCTAAGTGAAAGAGATATACTTTAAAATAAAAGTTATAGGTCAGTAAATACCAATAGAGAGAAAATAGGATCAAACATTATTGTATAATCAAGGCGGTAATGGTGATCACATAGGTCATTGAACCTAATAAGTCTAGACGAGGTAGAATCAGTGACTATGCACAAGAGGCTATTTGAGAGTGTGTGTATGGATTATAGGTAATATTTATAATTTTATAATAGTGATATTTTATGTTTGAATATTGAATTTTAGTGAAGGTGAAGAGTGATAATCAGATCTCCATCACCAGGTGTTGAAAATAATAGTTCAAAGGTGGATATGGTCATAGGTATTATTGTGGCTTCTCAACATCTAAGGGGATGCAACATCTTTGCAAGGTAAAACTTGATAAAGGTCTTGTTATTGTGGTGGTTTAGTTAGATAAGTGTAGTAACTCCTTATGGTATTAAATTCTCACTAACATAAGGGATGGTAGTTCCTTGATCAGTTGAAGCTTGTTTAAATTTGTTCTTGTTATTATAGTATAGTAGTTCAATTGTAGGTTCAAGTGGTTTTTCTCCCCCAAGAGGGTTTCCCACATATGTCATGTGTTATGTGCTTGATATTACATTGTCGCTCTTGTTCATTGCTATGAATGATGTGTATTCTTCATGAATGCTTATGGTAATTGATTAAGAGTTTTGAAAGGTTTGAAATTGAAGTTAGATTATCTAGGGTCACTAATTCAACACCCCCCCCCCTTCTTAGTGATTGTAACTATAATAATTGGTATCAAATCTATTTCTTTGGAGTAATATTAACATCTTGAAGTAGATCTTGAGTTGGGACAAAGATGGATAAATAGTTGGAAAAAGAGAATCAATAGTGGAAGGTTGTGATCAAGCACTTGAAGAGTAGATATGTACTTTGAATAAAAATTCCAAAGAGGATGAGAATGTTATCAATGATCTTAAGGTTCAGCTCATATATTCCAAGACAAGTTTATGTTCAATAGAAAAAGGACATCATGTTTGATAAATAATCTTTCCATAATAATAGAGAAGATGATAAGGAAGAAGAAGTTGATCTATAATATGGGTTCATGAGTATACTTTGTGAACTAAAGGATCATAAAAAGAGGAATCATAAAATGAGGAATATGATTAAAGGTATTGAAGCACAAGTTAATTCTCCTTAGGGAAGTTTGTTAGGTATGTCCAAGAAAGAAGACAATAATTATAAAGAATAGATCAAGTATATTGAAGTACATGCATATAGATTGAAAAATGGACAACAAGGCCAAAGAAGATGAAGAGAAGAACAATATTCTTGAGGATCAGTTAAGGACTACAAATGCAAAACTAAAAGCAAAAGAAAATGAGTGTAATAAAATGAAGGTTGAAATAAAGTCATTGAAAAGTGAGAATGATATTGTTATATTTATGTTAGATAAGCTAGAAGATAAGAATGAGAATCATATGTATGTTAAGGATAATTCAAGCTTTGAAAGCAATACAACAAGGTCTATTAGACAACCAATTACATCAAGGTATGATAGTTTATTTCATGGTCATTGTTATGCATGTATAATGTATGGTCATAGAGATAAGGACTATAGAATAATGAAGTCAGTAAATAATGAGTCCACATAGAGCCTTGGAAGAAGAAGCAATTAGTCTTGGATGAATAATAACTTAGATCAATCAAGAGGTATGTTAATTCTCATATTATTTTCTAAAATTGAAATAAAGTATGAAATATTGACAAAGTTTGCAAGAATAGTTTGAAGATGCACTAAAGTTTTGATAAGAATAAATGTGCTCCTAAGAGTCACTCAATGGTATTCAGACAAAACACTATGAAGTATATTAATGATCAAGGTGGACTACCTACTATAACAAATAAGGAATCATATATGAAGAAGATACATAATTTATCTTCTATTTAAATATAAAAGGAAGATCACAATCATTATCAAGAAAAAGGTGTGAGTGATCTTGTTTATTTCCAATGTCATAAAATTGATCACATTGATAGATACTACAATATCAAAAAAAATAAGGTGTATGAAGATCCTAGTGTGCAAGGAAGAGGTCACACATAAGTTTAGAAACCTATGTCTATCAGGAGAGATTAGTTTGAGACCAAGGATGGTTTGTTTTCCATAATAGACAAAAAGTAAAATAAAGAGTTTATGTTGTCAAAATTTATTTAAAAATATGAATTAAAGAATGAAGTCAAGCATCCATTCAAAATCAATTAGATGACGATGTAGGACTGCAAGTCAGAGGGAGATATAGAGATATGGGAATCTTCTGAGTTTTGGGACTTTTAGTCTCTATATGTAAAAGGGGTGTCTCTATCTAGGCTTGAAAGAGATAGTTGTCAGTCAGAAGAAGCTTGGTGGATATCAGATATTGTTTGATGAGAAGGTATGAAAAAAAGGTATGCTTGTACATTCTTTTTATATATCTATTTTCTAAAGAAAAGAAGCTTGTGAAGAATCTCAATGGTCTTATAATGAGGAGTTAACTTGTTTATCATGGTTTGAATACTCTGGTATAAAGTTTAGTTTCAAATATCTTTTTTCATATCATTTTGTGGTAGATTCTAGGTGATCCTATAAGTTTTAGGCATCTCTTCTAGACTTATGTCCTAGATCTTGCTAAGCTTGTTAAAGGCTTATTAAATAGTTGTGTATGCCATCGAAATTCACAATTTTCTAAAGATGAGGTGTGTCTATATAAGTATCGACTATGACTAGATAATATTTTGAGACTTTTTGAAGAAGTCATGATCTAGGTAAAGCATGGAATTAGGGGGAGATTTGTAATTGGTAAGGTCCTAAGATCAGAGGACCTAGTAGTTGAATCTAATAAAGAAGATATGTAGGTTTTTATGTGCTCTTGGGTTTATCTATCTTATTGCAGGTCAAAATCCATAGTATAGGAATTCAATGTTCCCAAAGGTATGAAGGTAAAATATTGTTACAGAAGTGTGTGATAGTTGTCTCAAGGCGTGCAAGAAGTTTTAGAGGTGGATGTTGACCAAAAGGAGGTTTGTTGACTCTATTTGTTTTGAGATTCTATGGTTTTGGGTTATGCTAAAAATGTGGTTTACCTTATGATTTGAGATATGAGGATTATTAATAGGTTAAATGACCCAAAATTATTTTCATATCAAGTTTCATAAGGACTTTAAGGTTTGTGGTTTTTAATTTGTTCATGTTTTTATCAAGATGGAGGTCTAATTGACAAGTTAGTTTGTAAAAGAAGTATGTTGTAGAGGATGAATTAGGTAATGAAAATTGGTTTTGTTTATCAGGAATATGATATTTCTCTAGATATGAAGTTTAAAGTCTTGAAGGTGCTTCTAATAAAAATTGTGGGATCTACAAGTTCCAGGTAGGGCTATAAAGAGTCTATATAGGCCTAGTAATGAAGATGTGGTGTTTTTGCTTAGTTTATCCAAAATATCAAGGCATGATTATTTTAAGGAGATTTGTTAGTTTGGTTTATAGCATGTTCCCTATTTGGTGAGTGGCATGAATTTTTGTTGGTGGTCCATGAGGTGGTTTGAGAGAAGAGGCTAGTAAGCATGTGTGGTGATTCTTCATGGTGTATGAAGATTTGAAGATGCTCAAAATATGAAATGGATTAAATATCTTAGGGTTAGTCCTTATTAGATGTTTCATGGTGAGTTACATTATGTTTTAGTCTTTTTTTGTGTTCTTTCTTCATTGATTTTAGTTCTTGGTTGAAGGGAGTGTTGGCATGGAGCAAGAGAAAATTATCAAGGCAAGAAGAGGTTGGCTCAAGGTAACAGGGAGTTTGTATAATATTTATAAGGTGTTCATCTCCTATTTTTGGTATTTTCAAGTCCTTAATATCAATTTGTGTACACTTTATCATTGTGTCAAATGGGGAGAAGATTCATATAGTGAGAGTGTTTGAAGAAAGAGAAGGAAGGTGAGTTGTATATTATTTCATGATGGGTGTTGACATCAATGATAAAGGAGGAGATTATTGTAGAAATTTAAATGATGTCATGGTTATGTCATGGATATGTTGAGTTTAGTGGATTAAGTGACTTGATAGTCTATGTGTCAATGACAAAGTGTGCAAAGTGCTTGTCCTAGTATGCTTAAAGGTGGTTTGGTTGATCTTCAAATTTGTCATGGTTAGAGATCTTCAGGGATGAGTATGGTGATTTGATCATATGAAATGGGTCCTATAAAAAGGTAATAATGATTTGATTACTTGTGTTAATGAGTGGATTTCATCTAGTTTATCATTATTTTAAGCTACACATTTTGGGTCTAGTGGTAGAAAATCTAAGTAGGTAGTTTGCTAACATTGAAATTCCCATGTGTGGATGAGTTAGGGGGAGGTGGTTATATGGTTATTATAAAATATATACCTAGTTTTTATGTGATAAATTTTATGTCATGTTAGAAAGCACAATATAAGATATACAAGTGCAAAGATGGCTCCCTGGTAGTTTGATAGTGTTTTCCCATACTTAGACAAATTTGGAATGTGGCAAGAAAAGTTAAGTAGGAATTTTTATGGTGTTATATTTCACATATGTGAAATTGGTAAAATAAAATGATCATATGGGTTTGTTCATTTTTGTGCCTAGTTGATATGTTCCAAGTTTTAGGTCATGCAATGAAGCACTTCAAAGTCTATGCATGTGCAGAATTGGGCTTCTAGGTAATTCTTGACATAGTTGGTTCTTTGGTAGAAAAAATATGAGAGAGAACATTAATGGAATTATTTCATGTACATGTAAAGGTTTCAGGAATAGATTGATATATGTTTGTATTCTCTAATGTTTGTAGATAATATGGTCTAAATTTTATATCATGCATCTAATCACAACAAAAGTTATTAAGGTCCAAAGTTGGCCTTCTAAGAAGACAAACAATGGTCCACAGTCATTTTTACACGATTTAAAAGATCAGGACCAAATGGAGATACAACGGTTCATGGGAGTTCATACATCTAGATCTATGGTGCATATTAATTTAAATGATTTAAAGAGTTTGATGCTTAAACTGAGTAAATATCAACCTTGTTATAAAAGGATCAATGGAGCATGTTTGTTCCAAGATTCCTAGAAGTGAGATGAGGACAAGTGTTCAAAGTTTAACATCAAGCAGAAATAAAAATCAAGCCTCTTTCAAGATTTAATGGTAATAATGGGTTCATATACATATAAATCAATGGTGTGTATTTATTGAGATGATTTCAAGGTGTCCAATGTTTAACATAGATAAAGATCAAGCTACGTATAGAAGATCGATGGTACACATTAAGTAAATATTGTAAGATTACACGAGCTGAGGTCAATTTTTCACGATTTAGAATTTGGGTAGTGTTTAACTATGCATTTTATTTATAATAATACTAATGGTGTGTATTTGATATAAAGACATGAGGACATGATATGTGAGCATAGTGGTTGATGTTTAACTATGACCTTTGGCATTTGAATAGTCAAATTTCTAAAGGGGAAAACTAGGAATCTGTATTTTGACCATATATTTTGATACAAGAATAATTTACTCATGGTACGAAAAGAGAATATATATAGGACTTTGATTTTAATCTAAAAATATATATTTTAATATTTGAAAGTATGAACAATCAAATATGTTGAAGTTCAAAGTTAACTGTGTGTTCATGGATACTTTACATGTACCTTGAGAAGGTTAATTGATCTATGCTTGTTGGTATCTTGATGTTTAAAGGTGAAATATATATTAGAGTATGTGTTATACTCTAAAATTATCATTTGTGGGTTATTATGGGTTTTAATAATCTATATTATGTATGAATAAATACATAGAAGTTGATTGTGTTTATTAAATGCACTAGTACTTTGGATGACCATCTTGTAGATGTAAGTTGAAGATGTTTTTAGCATATTTGAAGAAGAAAATGAGAATGGAGATGTTATATAAGTCTCCAAGGATTATTAGAATTCATTGGTTGTTATTTAATGCCTCTGATCAGATATGGAAAGTTAAAGTAGCTTGATTTTATTTTGACTATATATGACCAATCCAAGTGGTTATTTTGTGTATGGTGTTTTGAGTGCTTAGAACATGTGTTGATGTGTATAAATAACATGGAGGTATAGCTAAGGTCCTAAATTGTTAACCCATGTGATATAATCATATGAATATGTGAAATATTTGATTAGTTGGTTCAAAAATTTTAGACTGTGTTTTGTGTGTATGAAACCCTGAAGAGCTAAAAGACCTAATTTTTAGGTCCAAGTGTGGAGTTGGCATTATAGATGGCATAGAACCATATGGGATTTAGAAAGGGGCTATTGGAGATATGTTTAATATGTTCAAAGCATTGGTAAAGGATAAAGGTGGTCCAAGAAGTCTCACATGTAATGTGTGAGTATGAAGGCCTAATAGTTTTAGGTCTCACCAAGACCTAATGGTGTTTTATGGGTAGTGAGGCATTGGTTGACCTATGTATTTTATGGTTCTTAAGTGTAACAAGTATGAGCAAATATTTCAAAGGTATAAAAATTGTGGTAAGTATTTTGGCTTAGCAAGATGAGTTATACCAAGATCAAGGTATAAGTACAAGGCCTATTTGGCCTATTTGTTCTAGTGGTGTAAATTTGGAGCCAAGTAAAGGAGATAACATTAGAAAGAGAAGGTACATGTCAGTAAGGACAAATAGAGAGTGAAGAGGATCAAAAATCCTTATCTAATCAAGGTGATGAACGTGATTACATATGTTATTAGACCTAATAATCCTAGAAGAGGTAGAATGAGTAAGTATGCACAAGAGGATTTTTGAGAGTGTGTGTATGGTGAGTGAAGGCAAGGTGAAGGATGTGTCCTCCCAGTGGATGGGTTGAATGGAAAATTAGGTTTATGAGAGTGTGTATGGCTTATAGGTCGTATTTATAATGTCATAATAGTGCTCTTATAGTTTTGGACATTGAGTGTGAGTGAAGGTTAAGAGTGATAATCAGAGGTCAATCATCAGGTGTGGAAGACATCAATTCAAATGTGGAGATGTTCATAGATGTTTTTTTGGATGCTCAACATCTAGGGGGTTGCGGCCTAATTATGAGGTGAAACTTGATAAAGGTCTAGTTGTTTTGACATCTTAGCTAGATAGGTGTAGTATCTCCTTATGGGATTACAATCTCACTAAAATAAGGGATGATAGTTCCTTGATCAAATGTAACTGGTCTAAATTGGTTCTTATTATTATAGGAAAATATCTTAATTGCAGGTCCTAATGGGTTTCTCCCCCAAGAGGGTTTCCCACATATGTCATGTGTTATGTGCTTGATCTTACATTGTTTCTCTTGTTCATTGATATGAATCATGTGTTTACTTCATGAATTATTGTGGTAACTAATTTTTGAAAGGTTTGAAATTGAAGTTGGATTATCTAGGCTCACTGAATCACCCCCTCTTAGTGATTATACCTCTAACATACTAAATTTTAAAAACATTCTTCATCTCTTCCCATGAATCAATGCATCTATGGGGAAGGGAAATGAACACTCACGAGTGTATTCCTATAGTGTGTGCACAAATAACTTAATGAACACATCTTCATGCTCAAACTCATAATATTTAATGATATTTTGAAAATACCTCAAGTGATAATCACTATTCATTGCATTGTTCCCTTAAAACTTTAGAAAGTGGTTCCTTACTTGATTTGGGACTTCATTATAACAACCCCCAATTTCATTAAAATTAATAGGCCTAAATCTAGTAATGTATAATATATGACACTCATTCTCATCTTGGTCCCTATGCCTCTTGATTGGTTCAATTGTAGGTTCACAAAAAAATGGCAAAGGGCTATGAGGGGATGAATAAGGTGGATTGGTGGATAAAACATAGGAGGGGATTTAGTTGGTTGAGTAGGACATGGATATTAAATGGGGATGTTTGATTTAAAATAATCAGAATAACTATAACAATCTTCAACAATCTTAATTTCAACAAATGAAAGATCGGGATCACTAGAATTTTGATAGCCCAAACAATGCTTTGCAACTATACTTTGCTCTTAAGCAAACCTAAAAACTTATCTCCTTCATTTTTGATGAACACTTAGGGGTGAGATAAGGTGTTTTGATGAGTCACTTTAAAGGATGACCTTAGGCCTTACAACATTGCAAGCAAAATAAACCTCAAATCTAAAGATATTCAAAGTGGACTCTAATATTTCTTTGAAACTAGATGAACTTTCTTTGAAAATGATTGAGAGGCAATGATAGAGGGTATGGTTAGCTCCTTGCTACTTATGTCTATATGTGAACTAAGGTGATCTAACCAAATGGGAAGCTTACTCAAATGGAGTGATTCTATAATTCAACCTCCATCAAGATTTTTGGCACAAAGAATAATGAATATGACCAAGTCTTAGCTAAACTTGTTCACTCCACCTGGGTAGGGTTGTAAAAATTCTGTATGTCACATACAAGCTACTAAATATAGATGAAATTATGATTTTAATATTCATTTTAAATAATTTTTAACAATAGGAGCTAAATGGAAAACTACAATAATAGGATTTAAAGAACAAGATGCAAACACAAGTTATATAGACAAGATTTTATACATTTTCAAGGCAAATAACACTTAACATATACAAAAGGTGTACTATTTTTATGGTGAAATAAGGTAGGATAATTAAAGAGTTTATTAAAAATTGTGTGGTGTGTTGGTGGTTTTCAAATAATAGAGTTATTTTTAGTATTCATGATAATATTCCTTAGCAAAGATGTAGAAAAACTAAAATGCAATATAATGGGAAATACCAAATTATCCCTAAAACCCTAGATCATGCACTATAACTAAAATTTCAAACTTTTTCCCCTATCAAATACATAAACTGAAGGTTCCCTAAAAGTCATTCAACAACATATTTTCAAGTTAAAATGTAGAAAGGGTTTATAATCCATATCTATGGTCAAAATGATAACAAATAATGAACATTGAACAAAATCTCCAATTAACGTAACTTACAAAACATATTATTTCACTTCTTAAATAGGAAATAACAAATAACTATAAGCATTTTCATTAACTTTAAAATAGATCTTACATACATCAATTTTTAAAAATGTTGCTATGAGGACAAGCATGGTGATTTTGATCCATGTTGGACAAGGGAGACATATTACAAATGGTCTTAGAGCTCTCTAATAGATGTAAAACTATAAATACCTTATCAAGAGAGTAAATACAAACATCAATGATCACAAAATTTGGAGGATCCAATATTTAGGAAAAACAAAGACAGACAACAACCTATTATAGAGGAGAAGCCCCCTATTTATCTATTTTTTACACCCCTTTGCAATGTAGTAATGGGGGTTTCATTTTTCAAATTTATAAAATTATAGTGAACACCCCAAAGTCTCACCAAAATTTTCCTAGCTATAAAATACCCATTTCCATGCCTCTAATCTTCATTCTTTTATATGAAAAATCATTGTTCCAACTGCCTCTATAAGTAATGATCAATATTTGTAATAACCCTTTTATTTCCTTAGCTAGAAATGCATTTTACTTGTGATAAAAATATAATATTCATGTTGGAAGCCAAAAAAATCATTTATCTTCTTGTGCAACTACCTAAAAATGGCCATGACCACTTACTTTCATAGTTAGAACCTCCTGGATAGTTACCCTTCCTTTTATGAATGCCATAAAACAACCCTTCTTTTGCAATGATTTATTTTGAACACTCCACACCCTTGGACATTTGAGAAATATCCATTAGAATGGCCCACCTTGAATTTTTAGACCTCCAATATTTCTCCCATTGAGTGTTTGAGTAATCAAAGCAATGAAAAATGCAAAAACTTAGGTCATTTTACCTTTTTATTTTTTGTCTCTAACTTGTTTCTCAACACTTTTGATTTTTTCACCATTTTTTTTGCATATTTGCATTTTAGGGTTTCCTCCACATTTTTTAATGTTTAAATGCATTAAATTTCACTTTTTGACCTTTTGGGGAAATTTTGGTCACTTTTACAAATTTGTAATTTTCCTATGTTTTGGGGAAGTGTGGGTCCCATTTGCAATTTTGTAATTCCTTTGTATTTTGGAAATTTGGAGCTTAGTATAAGTTTTACACTTTTTAAATTGTGGAGTTATAATTATTAGTTGTAGTTCCCACAAAAAATTATTTTTGAAAACTACAAAATTATAAAATATAGAATTATAATTTGCAATTGAAGTTCCCCTAGAAATTTCCCTTGGGGAAATGGGAAATTAAGATGCAATTTGCAAAATTGCAAATTGTAGTTAGGGTTCATGTTTCCCTAAAAATATTTATTTTAAAGAATCTAGAACTCCAACTATGGTTTGCAATTTTGTAAAATTACAAATTACAGTTGGGGTTCCAAATGTAAATTGTAGTTAAGGTTCACATTTCCCTAAAAATATTTCTTTTAGGGAATACAAAACGGCAACTATAGTTCAAAATTTTATAAAATTGTAAATTACAGTTGAGGTTCCTATTTCCCTTCAAATTTCATTTTAGGGAATCCAAAACTCTAACTCAAATTTGTAATTTTTTTAAATTGCAAAATTGCAGTTGGTTGTGTAAGTTCCCTCTTGCACTAAGACCTCCCATTGATTAGTGTTGACTCAGGATTAGGGAGACCCAACTATAATTTATAATTTTCACAAGTGAAAAATTGTAAACTTGCATTTCTTACCAACATGTCCCTAAAGTTCCTCTAGGGTTGACTTTTATCAAAGCTTTGACAAGTAGGATTGGGAGATTTGACCATAATTTCCAATTACATTTTGAAAATTGCTAATATTTTGAAGGGAATTTTTGAGCTTCTTCTACAATTTTTTAAAATTTCCTAATTTTTTGATTTTTTTCCCTAGCTTTATTCCTACAACCTAATCTAGTGATTACCCTACATAATATTTATTACTAGAATCCATATCCCTCTTATGTTTGATGCAAAAAATCAAAATTATACACTTAAAGTATTACATTGAGATTCCACATGTTAATGCCCTAAATTGCACTGAAGTAATTGAGCCTTTGTTAAGCATAAAGCCTAATGTGTTTAGCCCACTTCCTATTTTCAAGTTTTCATCATAGGTTAAGTGTCCTATTAATTTGGTCTTTAGTGTTTTTTAGTGTTATATCAAAATCTGAGTTAAATTCATGTCTAAGCATCTCCAAACCCTTCTTCCAAATTCCCTAGCTTAGTCACTTTGATTAAATTCAAATTGGATGAAGTAATTTATGTGGGAATGCTTTAAATATGGCATGGACTTAGTTTAAATTTTATACTAAGGTTTAGTCATGTTTATTAACATGACCAAACCTTTGTCCAAAATTCATATTTGGTCCCTTTCATTTCCCATGGACCTTGGTCCTTTTATATATTTGGTATAATTAATGCTTGGTCCATTTGCTATGAACTTAGCTTTGAGTCCTACCCTAAAGCTTATATCATATATATTTATGTACCAAGACCTTGGGCTAAGATTTTATATGAATTTATTTATTCCCTGAATTATGAATTCATTACTTCCATGATTAACTTGGAGCCAATCACAATTGACCTAGAAGATCATAATTAAATGGTGCAGGTTAATACGAGGAAACATGTTCTGATGGTGTGTGATCAAAGATAAAAATTCAAAAGGACTCAAGATAAACATGTATATGCTAAGTGTTGAGCTCACAGGGCATGATTAAAAGTTTGATCATGTTCTCATCAATTCATGGTACGTATCAAAGTGTATATATCATGATTGATGTTGCATAATAGGTCAAGATTTAAACAAAGACCTGGGACAAGTGAGAAGGTGATAAGTGTGACTATCATGGGAACCCTATTAATAGATCTGATGGCATGTAGGGGTTAGTAAGTCAAATATCCTCTAAAGTGATATGAGAAGGATAAGTGTCATCATCTCAATTGGCAGTCTAAAGATCTAATAGTATACAACAAATTCAACATGTCAACAGACCTACAGGGGGATTCGAGAACAACATGTGGTACCATCTTCTATGATCAGGTTGTAAATCAATGGTTTATGAGCCATCCAATAAGTTAATAAGTTAATGATCATATAATGAATCCTAGAGATGATGCATGTCATAAACATGGTGAATGGAATGAATATCAGACGATAGCATTCAACCTCCCATATTTTGATCCAATAGTGTGAGGTAGAGGTGGACTTTTCAAATAACTTAGGCCAAATGAGAAGTTATCACATGTTGAAACGACATTACCTTGGTAGATACTGACTGTGTAGAGTGCAAAAAGCCCTTGGATCCTCCAAGTGGCATCATCTCAAGGGTACTAATAGAGATGTAATATCTTGTAATACAAATTAATGCTAAACGGACATTGAGAGTCCATAAAGCTACCAAGTGGCACGCTCATGTTCATCATGTAAACAAGGATCTGGTGGTGCTAGTGTTAGGTGGATATTTCAATTGAACGTAAAGAAAATGTGAAAGTGACATGTGTCTAGATTGGAGCCATTTAAGCATCTTAGTCACTCTTGAACCCCCATGAATGCCTATTTGGATCTGATGTGCCATGCCACATGTCAATAAGTGGTAGTATTTAGTTTTAAAGATAAAATTGATAGTTCTTTCATGGATGGATAACAATTTGAAGAATAGAAGAAGATTTATGGGCCATTTCAAAGCGTATTTTTGACTGTGGATTATTTTCTACCTCTACCAAAGCTAGAGCATCTCAATGTCATCATTACAAGAGAAAGTTGTTCCATGTCATGTTGGAAACTATCCAAATGTTCCCAGTTGTGCAATTAGGTGGTCAAGGGAATATCCAAACAATTACACATGAGGATAAAGTTTGTTTGACCTCCACCATAGAATTTCAACTTCTAAATCATTTAAAAAGGCATCTCCAGTCAAGAAATCAAATGGTTTGTTGTAAATCTTCATCATTCCTTATAGAGGTAGTTAGAGAAATGATTTTCATTGTAAATGGATTAAAATTTCATGCATAACAAGGAATATTTTCCATCTAGGAGCATCTTGGCAGAATTTGGATGGCTACTTTACAATATTTTAAATTGTAACCCATAGTCCAAAATTTGAAAAGGGTAAAAATGTATAAATAGAGGGCTTCTCCTCTATTCTAGAGGTTGTTGTTGGTTGTTCATTTTTCTCTAAGGTCAGTTTGTGCATGATTTTTGGGATAAACTATTATGTGTTGATATTATCACCCTTGATAAGGGGGTTTAAATTGTACATCCATTAGCAAGATCTGAGATCATGTTTATGTCTCTCCTATCTAATATGAATAAATCTCACCATGTTTATTCCTATGGAAGCATTTTTAAACATTGGTGTATGTAAGATTTTATTTCAAGTTAATGGAAACTACTTATGGTTATTTATTGTATCTTATTAATGAAAAATAATGAGACATTTTAGATGTTATGTTGATTGAAAATCTAGATTTGTGTATATGTATGGTTGTCATCTTGGGCATATATCTGGGTTATAAACCCCCTTTTGCATAGAGATTTGGAATTATTTTTTTAAATACCTCATTCAAACATCCTAGGTTCTTGAATTTAGCAAGAGAAAGTATTTGAGATTCTAGTTTTAGTGTATGCTCTACGGTTTCAAGGATCATTTCGGAATTTGTATTCTATAAGCACCAATGGATGTAAATTTCTCCTTGTAATTTCCATGGCTTATATTTTAGTTTTCCTACATTTTTGCAATAGTATAATGTGACGAATACAACAAGATACACTACTATTTAAGAATCACTTGCACACCACATCCTTTTTAAAAAAAATAATTAAATTGTCTTACATTATTGTACCCTAAAGATAATACACCCTTTGCATACTATAAGTGTTAATTACCTATGAATGCATAAAATATTACTTGTATAATATGCATTTGTATCTTTTAATTTAAAGATTAGCATTGAAGTCTTCCATCTAGCCGTATTGTTGAAAATTATTTATAATGAATATTATTGTGACTTTTACATCTATCTTTAGTAGCTTATGTCTAGCCTAGAGCATTTGTTCATTCCATGTGATAACCTTTCCTGAGTGGATTGAGCAAGTTTGGTTATGTTCTAGTCAAATTTGTGTTCCCTTGTGCCAATAATCCCTATGGAAGTTGAATTGTAGAATCTTTCTATATAAGTAAGATACCTCATAGGTCTTCTCAACTTCATTCAGGTAGAGCCAGAACTAGTAGGGAACTGACCATATGCTATGTCAGTGACTCTTAGACATTTTATCTATTTAGTCCATTCTAGATGCCAAACCCTTCCCTGACTATAACGACATACTAATAGATTTTTTATCTTTATTTTCCATTTTTTTCAAGTGTGCAGGGCTGAGTAAAAGAGGTGTACAAGTGGGAACCAACACTTTTCTGGCGTGATTGATAAGGAATAAATTAAAGTCTTGGTTACTTTTGTTACCAGGGACTCTTGCAAAGAACTATAACTATTTCATGTTTTGAAGTTCTCTATTATTATTATCTACATTTGGACTATCTTGGCCATCAACTCTACATCACTCCACCAAGGGATGTACTAGGAACTAAAATATTTGACAGTTTGACTTATACTGAGTTTATTTTAAAGAATTGTTAAAATTACATGTTGGAAGGTGTGTTATCCCCTTTCTAACATAATTCTTAAAATTTTAGTGTCTTTTCCTTTTATCTCATCATTAAATTTAGCAAGTATGTTTTGAGCATGTATCACAATCAATATGTTAATTGTTATATTCTAGAATTTTCATTCTAGTGGTGACTCTAATTTTATCACCTAGTTTCAAAGAACATTAGCGCCTATTTTGAATATCTTAACTTTTAACTTTTCATGTTATTTCTTTTGCTTGCGAAGATGGAAGGATTGAGATCATCCTTCAAAGGTGACCCATCTAGGAAACTTGTCTTTCCATTAGGTATTCATCAAAGAAGAGGGAGATAAGTTTGGAATCCTATTGAAGGGCAAAGTTCAGCTACTAAATAGTATCCACATCACCAAGATCTTGATCATCTTGAGATTTTTGTTGATATCCCCATTGTTGAGGACTTTAAAATTTCTTTTAGTCACTCTGAAACTTATATCCCTAATTATTATCCATCTCCTTCTCAAATAGTTGAATCTCCTCCTATGTTTGATCCACCAAGCCCCACTCATTTAGCCCCTCACATCCATCTAACATTTATTCTTGAACCTATAAATAAACTAGTCAAGAGGCATAGGGACATAGATGAGGATGAATGTCTTGAATTTAATTTTCTCAGATTTAGGCCTATAAATTTTGATAACATGGAAGGTTATCTTAATGAAGTCCCAAATGATGTAATGAAATGTCTTCCAAAGTTTCAAGGGAATAATGCAGTTAGTGGTGATCAACACTCGAGGGGTTTTCATAATATTATTTAATACTATGAGGTTGAGCATGAGGATGTGTGCATCAAGTTGTTTGTGCATATTTTAGAATAAGATGCTTATGAGTGGTTTAATTATCTTGCCGATAGATGCATTGATTCATGGTAATAAATGAGGAATGTTATTAGAATTAAATATGGTGATAAGGTTGATCCAAGGGTTATTTTGGTTGAGTTTGAAAAAATCAATAAGAACTCCAATGAGTGCATCAAAGACTTCAACACATGGTTTAACAAGCTACAATGTAGCTAAATAAGAACATAAGGCCTAATGATACAATGTTATAGATAAAATACGGTGATGAATTTGATAAGAAGGCTACATATTACTTGAAATATAAGGCTCCCAAGAACCTACAATTGGCATGCAATATGACCATCCAAATTGATAATAAAATAAAGGATGTGGGAAAGCCCATAAATAAGTGGGTTGATGTGAACTTGGTCAATCCTAAAAAAACATAGTTCACAAAGATAACCAGCCTTGAATAAATGGTTAAGACTTTCACCTCCATTGTCAAAGAGATGTCCTACAAGCTTGCCAAGGTTGAGAAGGGGGACCATCGTATATCTACTAGTTCAGAGAGGGATCCAAATTCAAAACAAGCACAAAGGGGCCATAATTTCCATAAACAAGACCTGATAGAGGGAAGAGGCTTGTACATGATGAAAGAACAAATATAAATCAGAATAGAGGGGCTATAAAAGAAGTGGTTCATCTATTAAATGCTAAAGTGAATGAGGTAGGTTATGACATTGATGTTGATTGGTTTCACAACTTCTTCCTTCCACATACTCCCTGTGATACAACTGAACTAATTAATGAAGATGCGGATGAACCTAAGTCTACATCATCTAGTGATGAGATTATGATGTTCAATTATCAAAGTCTTTGAATAAAGATATCCACCTCTATAAAATTGATGAGTGTTGTTAATTTTTATTAGTTTTGGTGTGAAATATAAAAGGTATGTATCTGAAATTGAGAATTTACTTGTGAGGTTAATATGGCACAAGCATATGAATTTCCTATCCATTATTTTGACTGTATAAGATCAATGACGATTAAAAAATATGATCATGAAATTCTATCAGTTGAGGATAGACAACTATTAATTAATGCAATAGTTGTCCAAGAGAAGGAATAGTATGTGAGAAATAAAAAACCAGATGATGCTCCTCAAGATATTACCCCTATGAATACAAAGTCAAAGGATATAAGTAAGGAAGATAAGAAAACTAATATAGTTCCTAATGCTTCCAAACCTATATCCATTTCCCAAGTTGCTAAGCTTAGAGGTGCTCCTACAAAAAATTATGTACCTTTTCTGTCTAGTATTCCTACGGGTGTGAATGATGTTAAAAAAAATCCAACTTTGAAGTTTGATACTAAGCATTCAACTCCACCTGAACCTAATCCACTTCATACCTTAAGTGAATGTATTATAGCTAAAGGTGTTGTTACCCTTCCACAAAATACTCCTCTTCCTCAGTATATTATATGTGATATGGCCCACATTTTGAGCCAATTAAAAATCACTGTGCTACTTATTGATTTTTTAAGAATATCTATGCATAGGAAGATGGAATTTGAATACTTTGAATTCAGTAAGAAGTCAGCTACAAATGAAATTGATTTTCCTCAAACATCCCTATAAAGTGATGAATAATCTGAAGAGATTGTTTAAACTATTATGGAAGTCTATTTGGGGATTGCATCAGTAGAGAGTTAGCTAAATGTGTAGCCATTTTATATAACCCTATTAATCAATGATCTTATTATACATAATTGCATGTTTGATTTTGGTTCTCCATGTAACGTAATGCCCTTGGATGTCTTAAATGATTTCAAAGTTAAGATTACATTAGTCTTTCATAAGTGTTATGCCATGGACTCATGATAAGTTCTAGTTATTGGAAAGTTAAGGGGTTGATAGTTTAGTTGATAGTGCATACAGGTATGTTTTTGAATATGGATGTTGTAGTTGGGGATTGCCCACCTAAGTGGGGGATGCTACTATCATGTAAATGATATACTAATATGGATGGAAGTGTACAAAAAGACCTTTCCTACACCACCATTCTATTAAAGGGTAAGATGATCAAAATTAATAGAGAGTTGAAGATGATACATGTAATTTAAGATCCAGAACATGCTCAATATGAAGTATTGTACCCAAATATTGGGCTTGGGAAATTCATTGGAAATGCTGACATTAATGAATAACCTACTACTCTTGATGTTAAACTTGACAATAAAGGTGCAGTTTTGAAGGTGTGTTTTGATGGGGATTAATCCAATATTGAAAATGGATTAGGATTTGTATTATATGCCCCTAATGGTAAGTATTTTGAGTTTTCTTATCAACTATCCTTTGAGTTCACTAATACTCTTACTAAGTGTGAGGCACTCTTTCTTGGTTTACATCTTGCCCATGAACATGGGATTAAAATCTTGATTACCAAGGGTGATTTCAATCTAGTGGTAAATCAAGTCCACAATGCTTATACCACCAAAACTAAAAGGTTGAAACAATATCGGAATGATGTCTAGGTTTTTCATGAATTCTTTGATGTATTCAATCTTTGTTATCATGATAGAAGTTTCAACAAATAAGATGACAAACATGCAGGGTTAGGTGCTCAACTTGACATTGTAAATAAAAGCACTCATTGTTAGTATCAAGTGGAGGTGCTTGTTAAGTTTCAATGCTAGATAATGTTCATCACTGGCAGGTATCTGATGATGATAAACAAATTAAGAGGTTTCTAAATTGTGAATCTAAGTTCCATGATCAGCTCATAGACTTGGAATCTATGGTTTAAATTTGTGATGAAAAAAAAACCTTATTTATGAAGGACATTATCCATCTAAAGACAAATAAAATACTTAGAGTATTGGTAAGTTTAGAAGTATATTTTGATGGTGTAGATATAATCAAGACTCGAGACTCATTTAATTTAAAGGATGTGACTGAGTGTAATCTAGGTTATCAAGAGAATCCAAGGAAGGATTGGCTAGGTACTTAGCTAAGTGCAGTTGAGAATTAAGTTTACATGTAGTTGCTAAGAAAGTACTAGGATTGTTTAGCATGGTATTATTCTAAGTTGAAAGTGTATAGGGAAGACTTGTTCCAATGTGTCATTCCTTTGTATCTTGATATCAAGACTTTTAGGTAGAAAAAAAGACCTATTAACCCCATCTTGGCCACTAAGATGTGGGATGAGTTAAATAAGATAAGGGATGGTTGTATCACTCAACCCATCTAGTATTCATCATGGGCTACAAATTCAGTCCTTGTGAGAAAGAAAATTGGTAGTGCCTACTTATGTGTGGATTTACAAAATTTGAATAAATCTTATTTAAAATAGAATTGTCCACTACCCAATATGGACAACCAAAGAGTTATTGGATAAAAGATGTTGTCCACTTTAGACAGTTTCTTGGGATATAAGTAGGTTGTGGTAAAGGAATCTAAGAGACCAAAGACCATATTTACAACACCTTGGGGCATGTATGTATATATGAGGATGCCTTTTGGGTTGATGAATGTTGGTGAAAAGTTATAGTGAGATATAGATGTTGATTTTGCAAGGATGATTAATTTTTTTATAATTACAAATTAGGATGATATTACTATGTACTTGAAGACTAGAAAAGAACGTTTAGAGCATCTAAAAAAGTGTTGATTAGATTCAGGAAGTTTGGAATTTCACTCAATCTAAATAAATGTCACTTTGGAGTAAAAAATTCTAAGTTGTTGGGACAGATAGTATCCAAAGATGGTTTCATGATTGACCCTAAGAGGGTAGAAGCCATTGACAAAGTGCCCATCTGATAGTCCATCAAGGGAGTTTAGTATTTTTTTGGACTAATTAATTTTGTAAGGAGGTTTATGTTCAACTGATCACTCTACCTATTAATTCTATGTTGAACAAGGACCAAACCATCAAGTGGGAGGAGAAGGTCATGTAGGATTTAAATGACATCAAGGGAGATTTAAAGTCTACTCCTATTTTGGCTAGCCTTGACTACACTAAGCCATTTTAGATATTTTCTTTTACATCATACAATACCATTACTATTATCTTATTTAAAATAATGAAGATAGTCATGAGAAACCAATAGATTTATTTACCAAATCTATGTAAGGTGTTGAACTAAATTACACCATCATGGATAAATAAGCCTTCACTTTCTTAAAGACTACCAAGATGTTCAATCCTTATATTATGAGTTCAAAGATATTTGCTTATGTTCTGCATACCATGGTGAAGGACATTTTGAATCAGACTAAAGTATCCAGTAAGAGATGTAGGAGGGTCAACAAGTTGTAAGATTATGACATGGATATTTAGGCCACCAAGTTAGTGCAAGTGATGGGTCTAGTCAAGCTCATGGCTTAGACCAATTTTCAAGTTATTAAGGTAAATACTATTGTTTTTAATGTTGATGATTCTTTGAGTCTATTTGACATGTCTCCATGGTATAAAGACATTGTATATTACTTTAGAAATATGAATTGTCTCCATGGATTGGACAAGAATCAAATAATAGATCTTAAGCTTGATTCCCAAAAGTACCTCCTAATTGAAAATGGACTTGCATGGAAGAATTAGGATGGGGTTCTCTTAAGATGAATGCTAGAAGAATAAACTGCTAACTTGATTAAATATTTTAATAGTGGAGTATGTGGTGGTCAGTTTGTACCGAAAGTCGTAGCTCATAAAATTTTGAGAACTAGTTATTGGTGGCCATCACTGATTAATGATGTTGTTTAGAAAGTGCAAAAAATGTCAGTGCTTTACTGGGAGGATGAAAGCTTTAGGTTCTCTTCCCTTATAGCCTATGATGATTAAAGGCCCATTTAGATAAAGGGGAATGGATTTCATTGGAGAAACTATTAATTTATGAAGTGATAGACATATATGGATACTAGTTACAACTGACTACTTCACAAAATGGGTTGAGGTGATCCTTGTAAAAAAGGCTACATACTAGGTGGTTATGGATTTTTTGCTAAATCAAATTATTTATAGATTTAGTTTACCTATCAAACTTATTTTTGATAACACCATGAGTTTCAAAGCTAAAATTTTAGTGGCATTATGAAAAGAGTACAAGATTGAATTGACCTATGCTTCCAATTACAACCCTCATGAAAATAGGCAAGCAAAATCTAGTAGAAAAAACATGCTCAAAATCATTAGTCAAACATTGAAAGAAAATAAGAGGAAGTGAGGTGAATAACTAAAGTTTGCTTTATTGGATGATAGGATCATGCCCAAGAGAGATATAACCAAAATCAATTTTGATCTTTCCTATAAAGCTCAAGAAAATTTTCATGAATTTGTATTTGCCAACCTATCAAATCATGCAACAACTAGAAGATGATGAGCAAATCAACCACTATGAAACTAAGATGAACCGGATTATTGAGATTGATGAAATTCAAAGACAAGCTCATAAAAGACACCTCAAGTTCAAGGAAAATATGAAAAGGATATTTTATATGGTCACTTTGATAAACTTCCAAGTAGGTGATCCAGTTATACTTTGGGACAACATGCATGAGGAGAAAGGTAAACATGAAAAATGTGATGCCTTGTGGATGGGTCTTTATTCCATTGACTATTGAAATATGAAACACACTTTCTTCTTGAGAGACTTGGTTGGTGAAATATTGGAGCTACCAGTCAATGGTAGACATCCAAAACACTTCCTTGATTGATTTTGTAACTATTTACATAATTGTATACTGTATAGTCTTGTTGTTTTGTTTATTTTTCATCCCTTTGCTTTGGGCCTTACTTTACAGTTTCCATTTTTTTTTTTGTGTGTTCATTTTTAGATCTTCCTAATCTATTTTTTGTTAGTCTACCATGTTTTGTTGAGATTCCATGGGTGTTTATTATGAATTGACTATGTGTTGACTCTATGACCCAATGGATTCACACTTAGTCTTACTTTTTGGGGTTCTTTGCACACCCCTAGGGTGTACATACCTAAGTGATAGCTATTTTTGTTTCCAAATATTGCACTGAAGTAATTGATCACTTATAAGAATAGATGCCTAATTTGTTTATCCCACTTCATGTTTTCAAGTGTTCATCAAAGCTCAAGTGTCCTATTAATTATCTTTTAGTATCCTATAGTGGTCTTTAAAAATATGAGTTAAAGTCATGTCTAAGCACCTCAAAACCATTGTTCTAATTGATATAGCTTAGGCCCTTTGATTTAAATTAAAATTGGTTTGATAAATCTACATAAGAATTATTTAAATATGACATGGACTTATTTTAAATTTTATACTAAGGTTTAGTCACATTTATTAACATGACCAAACCTTGGTCTAAAATTCATATTTGTTTCCTTTTATTTCGCATGGCCCTTGGTCCCTTTTGTTATGAATAAAAACACGTAAAATATATTTACTATTACCATGAACCATATATAAATCTATGGAATAAAATGCATCATGAAAACATTCCTTAATTAACCATTATTATGAAAGCATAAATGAGAGAATAAGATTATAACATATATAACATAGATCTAATGTGGTTCACCAAATGTGGGATACATCTACTAATGAAAGTTCTCAAATAAAATAGTACTCTAAATACCAAGACTACAATGAACTTTGACATAGAAATAAAAATATCCTATAGAAAATGTTGCACAAATAGCTATAATTTCGCCTACACCTACATAATTTTGTATCTCATAAGTTGCTAAACCACACCCTATAATGAACACTTGCACTTTGACTCTAATCCTCAAAGCCATACCCTGCAAACAAACCATCGACCTCCAAAGGCCACACCACACCCTATATATATAGAAAATGAAGGTAAGTCTTATGAAAGGAAGAGAAATTGTGCCATGCTTATCCAAGATAAGTATTATCCACTCAATATAACTCAATTCTACATTACCAAGCTCATCCATAAGTCCATCCAAGAAGGAACATGCCAAACTTAGGGTCTCCACCTTTCAATGGCACATTTACCAACACCATGTTATCACAACCAACTCCTTGCAATAAGGAAGGAAATATATTTTCCAAAGAACAGCTAAATCACATAGAATAGGGAAGTCAACATGGAAAATAAACATCTAACAACTAATTCCATAAAACATGGAAACATAAAACTCACATGTGGAGAAAGGTTCCACAAAAGGTGGAGTGGGGAAAAGCATGATCCCCACATTTGTGGATCTCTTTAGGCCACCAAAATATTCTCCTAAGGTCATGTGATAGCCCCAAAGGGATCCAAACTCAACAATTTTATCTATTTGGTCTAATCGAAGCTTAGTCCCTTTGCTATAAACTTAGCTTCATGTCCTACCCTAAATCTTATATTGTATTTATTTATGCACCAAGACCTTAGACTAATATTTTATACTATGTTCTTTGTTCCTTGAATTATGACTTCACTGTTTTCATTGTTAACATGGAACCAATCACAATTGACCTAATGAATCATAATTGAATGGTTCACATTAACATGGGAAAAGATGATCTGATAATGCATGATCAAAGAAGTTGAAAAGTAAAAAGGACACAAGACAAGCATGGATGTGTCAAATTTCAATATTGAAGGGCATGATTAAAAGTTTGAGTGTATTCTCATTGATCAATGGTGCATAATAGGTCAATATTTTAATGAACCCCTAGAATGAGCAAGAAGGTAATAAGTGTCACCATTATGGGAACCCTGTTAATGGATCCCATGGCAAGTGTGGATCAACATGTCAAATATCCTCTAAAGAGACATGAGAAGGTAACTGTCACCATCTTGATGGGTAGTCTAAAGATCTAATGATATGTAATAAAGTCAACATGTCAATGGACATATAGAGGGGTCAATGAATGACATGTGGCACGATCTCAGGTGCTTGAGTGACATATAAATGGTTCATAGGCCCTCCCATTAGTCAATAAGTCAACAAGACTATGATAAAACATGGAGATGATGAATATCATAACCATGAAGAATGGAACAAAGATTGGCTAAGATAATTTGACCTTCCATATTTTTATTTGATGGTGTGAGGTAGAGGTGGAATTTTCAAAGAACTTAGGCCAAATGTGAAGCCACCATGTGGTGAAAGGGTATTAGCATAGTAGAGACTAACTATGTAGAATTAATAGATCCCACATATTATCCAAGTGGCATGATCTTATATGTCTTAATAGAGGGTTAATGGATTGCAATAAAAGTAAATGCTAATGGGATGTCAAGAGCTCATATAACTATGAATTGGCATGCTCATGTTCATCATGTATAAAAGGATATGGAAGTGCTATTCTTAGGTGGATATTTTAATAGAGCTTAAAGAAAATTAAAAAGTGACATGTGTTTAGATTGGAGTTGGTTAAGTAGCTTAGTCACTCTTGAACCTAATGAATGCCTAGTTAGATCTGATGTGACATGTCATGTGTCAATATGTGGTAGTCTTTGGTTATAAAGATAAAATTAATGGTTCCTTCATAGATATACAAGAATTAAAAACACATAAGAATGTTTATGGGCCATTCTAGAGCATAATTTTTCCCATAGATCATCTTCTACCTCTACCATAGCTAGAGCATCTCAATACCATCATTGCAAGGGCAAGTTGTTTCATGTCATACAGGTAGTTGTCTAGAAGTTTATAGCTATGTAAACAATTGGTCAAGGGCATGTCCAAATAATTAAACATGAGGACAAATTTTGTTTAGCCTCCACCATAGAATTTCACCTTATAGATCATGTAAAAAGGCATCTCCAATCACTAAATCAAAGGTTTTATTACAAATCTTCATCATTACTTGTAGATGAAGTTAGATCAATGATTTTTATTATAAATGGATGAAGACTTTAGGTGTGGCAAAGAATATTTTATATCTTGCATCATCTTTGCAAAATTTAGAGGGTTGATTTTTAATTTTGCAAATTGCAACCCATAGTCCTAGATTTGAAAAGGGTGGAAAATGAATAAATAGGGGGCTTGTCCTCTATTCTAAAGGTTGTTTTTGGTTATTCATTTTTCTCTAGGTCTAGGTTATGCAAGATTTTTAGGATCACCTATTTTGTGAGTTCTTATCTCCCTTGCTAAAGTTGTTGCAAGTGTAGGACCATTAACAAGCTCTGAGAGCATGTTTCTATCTCCCTTATCTAACATAGATAAATCTCACTATGCTTGTCCCCATGGTAATGTTTTGAAAATTTGGTGTATGTAAATTTTTCTTTCAAGTTAATTAAAAATACTTGTGGTTCTTTATTGTATCATATTACTGAAATGCAATGACATGTTTTTTATGTTATGTTTATTAGATATCTATCTTTGTGATTATGTGTGGTTGTCATATTAAGCATAAATATAGGTTATAAACCCATTTTTGCATAGAGATTTGGAAATATTTTATTAAATACCTCATTAGGACACACTAAGTTCATCAATTTAGTAGGAATATGTATTTGAGATTCTAGTTTCAATGTATCTTCTAGGGCTTTCAGGATCATTTGGAAATTTCATTTTATTAGCAGTAATGGATGAAAATTTATCCTTGTAGTTTCCATGGATTGAATTTTAGTTTTCTTACATTTATGTAATAGGATAATGTCATCAACCCTACAAGATACCCTATTATTTGAGAATCACCAGCACACCACACCCTTTTTTTATAAATTAACTAAAGTATCCTACCTTGTCCCCCCATGCAAATAATACACCTTTTGCATACTATAAGTGTTATTTGCCTACAAATGCATAAAATTTTCCTTATATATCATCCATTTGTATCTTGTGCTTTAAATATTAGCATTATAATATTCCATCTAGCCTTGTTGAAAATTATTTAGAATGAAGATTGATGTCACTTTTACATCTATCTTAAGTAGCTTGTTTCTAGCCTAGAGTATTTTCTCATTCTGTGTGATTAACCTTCCCAAGCAGAGTGAGAGATTCTAGTTGTTTTCTGGTCAAAATTATATTCCCTTATGCCAATAATCCCCATGGATGTTGTATTATAGAATATCTCCATGTGAGCAAGCTACCTCATAGGTCCTCTCACCTTGGTTTAGGTAGAGCTAGAAGTAGAATAGAGCTGACCATACCCTCTATCAGTGCCTCCCAATCATTTTATCCATTTAGTGCATTCTAGATGCTAAACCATTCCCTGGCTATAATGACATACTCGTAGGTTTTTCATATTTTCTTTCCATTTTATTAAAATGTGCTATGTCAAATAGAAGAGGTGTATACTTAGGAACCAACACCACATTCTTCAATAATTATTTAGCCATTAAAACCAGGGTAAGCAAAAATGATGCCCTAACACATAATATTCAACCTTTTCAAGTCTTTCTATCAATTGAGCATTCACTAGCTAATACTGGTTATCTTGTTGGAGCATTGCCAAAATTTTAAAAGTGTCAACAATCTTTTATCATCAATAGATGCCTCCCTTCTTCTTTTATAATTTCTTTCTTTGTAGAAAATCCCACGATAGTAGGCAAGGGCTGAATGACTATGACTTCACTATATTATCAAAATAAAAATTCACAAACACTTGTTTGAATTTCTGATTCTTAGGATCCTTCGAAAAGGGCAAGAGAAGAGAATACTCTTGAAACAAGGCTACTAGATTTCTATAGAAGGATTAGAAAATTTTCGTTGATAATCATATGGAGGAGGTTTATTTATAGTATTTTGGAAGGTCCTGCCTGGAATCTTTGCCAAGGTGGTGTCATGTCCCATCATACTTTACAGTGTAAAAGTTAAGCTACAATGAGATGCTGTTGGAGGTGCTGGATGAGGATGTCTGGCCTTGTGGGTCCAACATTGCTTCCACTTCCATTAACAGGTCTTTTTCATTGATCGGTTAGAAAAGACACCTTATCTGAAATGTGTTGGAAAGATGCTAATGGTGGGGTTTAGCTTTGCATGCATAATGGCGAGGATTGATGTAGAAGTAAGATTCCCATTCTAGCTATCTATTGATGATCGAATGGACAACTGTATCTTGTTCATGATCTTCTTCATGTATAGGGTGAGGACCGTATCTTGCTACCCATTGGTAAAGATGTTCATTATGTGAGGACCTAATTTTTACCATCCATGTCCATAAGGGACATTTTAATAATTTAGTGAACTGGTGGAAAAGAAATTCACTATTTAAACTTTCAATTATAATCACACTAGTGTTCTGATGACAATTTGATTGAATGGTTGTTGTGAAAGACATTTGCAAATCCTATCCTACTGCATAAGATATCCTTGGATGCAATCCTTCATGAAGGATTTGTTCTTGGACAAGAATATTTAAAGATGCAAATCCTTGATTGTAAATCCTAGTTAAATTGAAGTTAGGAGTGTGTTGGTACATTAGTGTAGTAGGTGGATTTTGACTGAGCCAATCTGTTGTTGTATTATCAGTACCTCTAATGTGATCTACTAAGAATTTAAACTGATTGAAAAATGATTTCCATCTATAATATTTACTGAAACCATCTTTCTTACCATGATCTTTTTATCTGAAGGTCAGAAATTGAGTACAATCAATTTTTAAAATGAAATGGGGTAAGTGCAGTAGTTTTAACATGAACTTATCTAAACACTTTTTTAAACCATAGATTTCTTTATCAGAAGAAATCCATTTAAGCACATCAGTATTGAGTACTCCACTGGAGAATTCACAGACAAATTCTTTATTATTATGTAGACAAACAAATACTCTTACCCATGCAGTATCAGAGGCATCAGTATAAACTATCATTTGATCAGATTTTGGGATATGTAAATTGGGAAGTAAGACAATTTTAGATTTTATTTTATGGATAGCGGCTATATGTTCTTCCTTCCAATTGAAAGCTTTCTTTTTCTGGTGAAGTTCTTGAAGCAGAAACCTATCTTCACCAGAGTTAGGATAAAAGTTGTATAGATAGTTTAATAATCCCAAAAAGGCTTGGAGCTTGGGTTTATACAAAATATCTAGAAAATTAATGACCGTTTCTTTGATATGTGGCTGAATTTGTAGTTTTGAATCTTAGATCACCATTCCAAGAAAATTGCATTGAGTTTTACATAACTAAATTTTTGTCTCTACTAGAACAATTCTTACATTTTGTGCCAGTTCAAAGAATCTGGAGAGATGAGTAAAATGGTCAGAAAGAGAATGACTAAAAATTATAATGTCATATATGTACACACACAAAAATTTAGAAGTGCCTTATAATATTTTATCCATATGGGCCTAGTAGAATGCTGGGGCATTGAACAAGCTGAAAGGCATCACTATCCACTAGAAATGGCTGAAAGGGCAATTGAATGCTATCTTTTCTTTGTCAACTTCTTTGACTCTAATTTGATAAAAGCTAGATTTACAATCGAACTGAGAGATGTATTTACATGTTGCTACCTTCTCTAACAAATAGCTTTTATCTGGAATGGGATATGGAAATGGCTAGGTAATGGAATTTAATGGTCTATATTTAATGACCATTCTTTTCTTTCCTCTCTTCTTCTTAGAATGTTTATTAACCATAAATGCATAACAACGGTAGGGAGAAGTTGATTTTTCAATAAAACCATTACTTTCTAGTTCTTTGATTTAGATTTCCATATCGTTATAATCATGTGTTGGTATTGGGATTCTTTTCCCAATCTTCATATGTTTACCTTTGATGATTTTAATATCCATCTCAGGCATAGATTTTAACCAAAACTACTGAAGGTTATCAGGACAGATAGTGGTTTTGATCTTTTCACCTATGTCTTGGATTTCCAATGGGATTATTATCTCAAGTATTTGAGTCATCAAACTAGGAAATTGTTTAGTGGCATAAATGAGGCAAAGAATCCTAAGACTTTCATTATTTATAGTAAACATGATACTCTTTGTGGTTGAACCATAAGATAAGTATCTGTCTATAAAGGCACCACCTAATAGGATATCTATGGGCATCCTATCTAGGGTAAAGAAATCATCATGGAAGATTTGATCTTGTATTCGAAAGGTTTGTTGATGTTTATATTTATTAAAAATGAAACTATTCCCTTGGACATCGAGGCTCTTGTAAGCCATGGTGTCATCCAATATCTTTTAGTCATGGATGAGTTGGGATTTTGCAAAAGAGAGAGAGAAGATCCTGTATCAATTTGGGCATCTACAAGTCTGCCATTAATTTCTAGAGTAATAAATTGGGAAAACTTCCCATTAATCAGTTGTGTTAGATAGGTTGGTTGTGGAATTTCTAAGGGAGGAATGCTTGTACATACCGGTTTTTGTCTCCCTAGATCTTGAACAAGAGGTTGTTCAAGGTAGATGTCTTTTGCTTCTTTCTATATTTCTTCTTCTTGGAGATTACTACATTCACCTAGATAGTAATCTTGATATGAGTAGAAAGAACATTCTACTTCTTCATCCTCTTCTTTTTCTTCTATGGACAACAATATCTCCCATTGTGGTTCTATCTTTGGTGATGGGATTTTTCTTAGAGAATATGTGCTAGTGAACTTTTTTTTGATCCAAGAGGCACTTGGCTTAAAAGAGATCTAGAATTGCAAAGGAGGATGTTTAGGCCTTTGCAATGTTAGAGGTATTCTAGGCATTGTGGGCTATCTCCCTCTGGTTGATCCTTGTCCTCTAGAGTATCCTCGTGTCCTTGTGTCTCATTCTGGTACTTCATGGTGATGGCAAGACCAATTACCATATGATAGCTATGAATTTTCATGGTGCCGAGGTTGGTACCATGAGCATTGCATGTTGATGAGCGGTTGTTCCAATTCATTATCTAATGACTCAAGAGAATCTACATCTTCATTATCTTCTGAGTCTTCTTCAGGGAGATCATTTAGAATTGGTTCATAGATGTCATCCTGTAGGTTAAGCTCTTCATCAGAATCAATGATATCCCACCATGATACTATGCTAGAAGTAAAAATAGCTTTGAATACAGGATTTTTGTAATGTCACTGAGGAGAAATATGGCCAAGTTTGCAACAAATGTAGCAAGTAGGTTGTTTCAATGGAGGATGAGCAGTGTGACATTTCTTGAGGAAATGGTGAAGAGAAGCATAGGAATGCTTGTGAAGAAAAGAGTGATGTTTGAAATAAAGATGTTTGTGACGTTGCTTTTGTTGTTTGTGAGGCTATACAAATGACTAGCAGCCAAAAGGGGCTATTTCAGGGAAAGCTGGAGCAATCTGAGATGCTTGATGCTTGGTGAGATTTTGAATAGTTTTAGCCTTAGAGAATAAACACATATCTTGTTGCTTAGCAAAATCAATTACATCAAAAGAGAGAGAGAGAGAGAGAGAGAGAGAGAGAGAGAGAGAGAGAGAGAGAGAGAGAGAGAGAGAGAGAGAGAGAGAGAGAGAGAGGTCTTCAATATTAAGACTCTTAAGATCAATATAAGCAATTACCTTATCAATAAGATTATAGGATAAAGCATGAAAAAATTTGATCTTAATCTCTATGGAAGAAAATATCTTACTTTCATATGCCAATTCTGAAATTTTTTTGGCAAAAGCATCAAATTGTTTAAATCACAAATATCCATTTTGAGAAGCCATTTATTTGATTCCAATTTGAAATTTGCGACTGGAGGTGTAAACTCATTAACGAGCTAGAGGATTAGGCTGGTTATGGAATCTTTCAAATTGTTTTGCTTCGATCATAGAATCCCACCATTGATTTACAATACCCCAAAAGAATTTAGAAGCAATATTAGTAGTACCTACTGGATCCAAATGAGAATTAATGGTGATGACTCTCATGGAATTGCAGCATGCTGAAATCTCATTTAGAGGATTTAAAAAATCATCAACATTGAGGTACCAAGGCTGTAATTGGACATGTGTCCTTTGCATGAGAGTAGTATTGGGGTGCTTTTTTTTGGGCTAAAAATTAAGACTGAGATCTACTCTGTAAGTTAATTGGCTAATAGATGATCTTGCATGTTGATCCTATTTAGAAAGCCAATCAAGACTTTCATCTAAAGCTACTAGTTTAGAATCAATGGAAGAAAATTGACTTTGCATAGCTGTATAGAGGATATTAGTATTGTCTTCAAGACTAGTTAGTTTGTCTATACTATTCTTAATGTACAAGACATCTTTACAGAGATCATCAAAATTCTCTATCATATGAGAATTGAACCTTGAAATATAATTCTTATGTTTAAACTCATTAGAAGGTTCAACATCTCCTTGATAAGAAGTAGAATAATATTATACTATACTTGCAGACTGCTTATGGATTCCTTTATGAAGTGGCCACCTTCCACCTTTATACATAGTTACTTTATTTTATGTATAAAATTCTAAACTATCTTCTCTCAGAAGATTCATCATTGTACAAGGTAATTGATCCTTTAGATCAAGTCCTTGGTTAATTTATTCATCTTCAATCAGGATATGACCTATTTTTATAGCTCTGTGAGAGGAAGAGGTTGATCATTTGGAAGGAGAAAGAAGAAAAGAATTTATAGACAAAGATCATTGAGAATCTGCCATATGCTAGATGACTTAGTGGTATTGTTCAACTTCAGAAAGGTCATATAGAGTTAGTTGAGATACCTTCTGATTGGAAACTTGACTGGATGAAAAAAAATTCTCCCAGAATGAAAGGTCAAACCGTAGTACATAAAAGTGATGGTAGAAATATTGATATTCTTCCTAGTTAATGTTTTCATCCATGCAAGGGAAAACTATTTTCCTTTGGGTACAACTGAGAGATCATTTATTTGATATTAAATAAAAAATTGAGTGTACATAACATATTCTCATTGAGATATAATGTATTCACTATGAGGGAAAATAACTTTGTGATCACATTCCTTTTTTGGGCTACAATATCAATAAAAACTCCACCCTCTTCTTGAACCTATGAATTCCCATATAAAAACTTCACCCTTTTAGAGTTTGTTTTATATTAACCTTGTTAGGAGGAGTGAAAATAGCTCATAAATCATATAAATCAAAATAATATATAATTAGTTAATGATCCATTCGAATTCAAATGCCCTAATTTCATACACCCATCTATAGTTTCAAGCATTATAAGTTCAATTAGCCATGATGGAAGCTTATCAAAGTGGGTTGTAGGAAGTAAAAGAGAAGAGAGGAAAAATGGATAGGAAAGAATTTGATCTAGGACATTCTTCTAATCAAATTATGGATTATGGATGTTGTTAATTTAAATGTTTTTTTTAATCTAATCTTTATTCTAAGATATTTGTTTGCTTCTATATTTGTTGTTGATTTGATAAATTTTTGTAGTTGTTTGCTGATTAATTTATATGCAAACTTTTCACATCTTTTTTTTTGGTGATTGGTAGAGGTGTTCATGTTAGCATAGTTTATTTATGTATTACATTTTTATGTTGCGATTAGTTATTAGTTTCATATTTTGTGGATAGTTACCAGATAGCTACAATTTTTCCAACTGATTCTATATTATATAAAGTCCTCTCATGTGTCATTGAATATAATTGAAGAATTATTTTTCTTCATCTGGTATCAAATCATACCAAGTAGCCAAGAGAGAATCTAAGTTTTGATGAGCACCATGACAAGAAGAACGTGTAGAAGAAGATTAATCCATCACTTTGTATCATCATTTAAATATCTCATTTATACTGGAAATAAATATAATTCACTATATTGGGGTGAGAGAGGCACAATGGAAGTGTGGTGAATAAAGATGAATGTTGTGTAATGAATAGAATGATAGGATGTGAAAAAGAAGACATTTAGTTTACTCTGCTCCATCTATATTAAGAGAGGATTGTGGTAACTACCTACATTCATAGTGAGTGACATCCATGCTTATAGATGATAGTCATAACATTATACTAAATGTATGATCGATGCCATATAATTTGGATCCTACTAAAAAATATAATGTATGTGGAGGAGATACAAGTAGTTGTTTTGACACTCATATGAGCAGACTAAAGAAATTACTCAAGAAATTTGGAGAGATAGGTGATGCAAAGTGATGGAAATTCATCCCATACTATGTGAAATCTAAAAATTATCAAATTTTGATGTAAAGTATCCCATTTTTTCCCTTCGAAGAAGGAAGAAAAACCCATGGTTATTGATCCCAAGAAGGTGACTCTTTTTGAAAGAAAAAATATGGTGCTTTTAATATGGTACATTTATTAAATAAAAAAAATATAAATAATGTTTTGATAGTTTTTAAAAATATTTCTTAAATAATTAAAGATAATGTCTATACCAAAATTGTTCTTGTCTGATGCCCAACTTATTATAGGGTCAAAATTATATATATGTAAGATGAAGATGCAAATGATTATTTAATTTAAATAATTATGGGGCATGATCACTGGTACAATGACCTATCTTGTTGGAGCTGATGAGAAAACAAAATATGACAAGTCCAATTCCAAAACACTGATGATGTTCACACTCAGTATCACTGATGAGGTTCTACCTCATATTCAAGATGCATAAACATCAAATAAGGCCTAGGATACTCTATTCACTATTTACAAGGAAAATAACCAAACTAAGATCCTCCATATCTATTCTAAGATTTATTCTCTCATATAAAATATGGTGAGAAATTTGAGTTATTATGCCATGTGGTAGAAATTAAATAAGAACTAGTTGTGCTTTAATAAATGATTAAAGATAAACTATTGGCTTTGATCACATTGAAATATCTCCATTCTCAATTTATCTCATTCATCATGACACTGAACATCACAAAGTAAGTATTGTATCTCAAAGAAATATAATTTTTTTGTCAATAATAAGAAGCCATTCAGTCCATGTAAGATGAGTTCAATGATAAAGCCTTGATTTCCAAGAAACATCATTAAAAGTTACCAAATAGACCACTAAAGCAATCATAACAATAGTATAAATCTGAGAAAGAAAAATCATGGTGTCATATTTACCACACCAATGCATATGGCATTGATTATTTATAGTATAATGCCTTTATATAAGGCTCATCTAGTCAAGAGATAACATCCAATGTAGATGATTCAAAAAAATCAAAAAGATCTCCTCAGTGATAAAATCAACAAAGACATGTAGTGGAAAAACATCAACCAGAATATGATGACACATCTAAGGAGGAGATAAAATTAAAGGTAGATTTTGGCTCATATAATAACATAATTTTTATCTCCCAAAACTCACAACCAATGAGTATTTTTTGGTTGAATGAATTTCATACCAACAAGCATATGATAGGATGAAAGGAGATCTTTGATTCATTTATGATTCAACCCACTAGATATTTCGTCAGAGTGTAGATAATAATTATTATTTTAAAAAAGGAATTGAAAGTTTAAACATTCCTCTTAGGATATGAAGTTGTATATATTCCTAGTTTTATAACAAATCTCTTGTCTATCACTCAACTCTTAAATCATAAGATTAATGTGGAGTTCATGATACATAATGGCACCAAATCCTATATTCTCTCATCAGAAGCTAAGGTAATTTATAGATCATTATTGAAGGATCATTTTCCCTATATGTAGTTTGATCTTATGTTTTTCTCCCTCTCACTCTATGACATAATATAATTATTTCTATCATTATCATTATGATAACCTATATGTTGGATCTTGGTAGTAGCTCAGATCTAAATCCATAGTATGTGGACTTCAACTATCCCATTCTTTCTTGGTACGCCTTGGATGCCTTGATGGCAAAGAACATAGGGTTTCATTTGAGTGGATTTCTTCTCATGTCAAAGATTGACTTGATTTGGTGAATACTAATGTGTATAGACCCCTACCTACATCTTTTCAAGGATTAAATTACTTCCAATTATTTGTTGTTGATTTTTAACAAAATACATGGGTGTTATTTTTCAAGAGGAAGAGTGAATCTTTTACTCATTTTAATGTCTACTACCAACTTGTTGTCACCCAATCAGGGAGGCCTCTTCATTTCCTCTTCTCATATCGAGGGTAAGGATTCAAATCAAAGGAGTTATTGGCATACTTGAATTAACATGGCATAAAAAAGAACCTGAGTACTTCTTATATACCACCAACATAATAGAATTATAGAGCAGTGCAATTATTTATTCATTGAGATGTCTTGTTGAATGTTTTCTAATGTGAAGTTAGAGGCACCATTTTAGGTAAAAGTAGTTCAAATAGAAATATATATTTTAAATATTTCACCTATGAATATCTTGTAAGACAAGACACCAGAATAGTTATGGAGTGTTCATAAACCTTATATATCCCATTTAAGAGTATTTGGTTGTACATCATATATTCATGCCCTAGCTAAAAATAGGAATAAGATCAAACCAAAGACAATCTAATACATTTTATTGGGGTACATTACTACCTCAAAGTCATATCATCTCATGGATCTTGAGAAACAAAATATTTTTTAAAGTTGAGATTTGGTTTGTGATGAGTCATCATTCAACTCATTGCCATATAAAGAGTCACAACATACCATGTCTTATAGACTGTTCCCACAATTAGATGATGAACATGAAAAATATTGTCACAAAGAAGTGACCTGAAAGGAGCATTATCCATTGACCTTGGAATTTTAGGAAATAATTCTTCATCAAATCAATAACTACATCGATGTCAAAAATGGGTAGAAATCACCATGAAACACTCTGACCTAAACTCTATTCTAGATACTTCATCAAGAGTTCAGAGAAGAAATAAGGCAAGAAATGAAGTTAATTTTCCATTGATAAGTCTAATAGTTGATTGTGTCAAAACATAGATAGTTATAGATTCTTTATTTTAACCTCAATAGAAGAAGGTAATGGATGTTTAATATAAGGCCTTTATCAAAAATGGGACATGGGAACTTGTCGATCTAGTTATAGGAAACAAATCCATTGGCTACAAGTGGATGTTCAAGATTAAATAAAATTTAGATGGATCCATTGAAAAATACAAATCATGAATTATTGTAAAGGGTTATGCTTAATAATATGAAATTTATTATGAGGAGACCTTTACACCCAATAGTAATATCAAGACCATCAGAGTTATTTATGCACTCATAGCACAAAAGGGATGGAAGATTAAGTAGATTAACATTAAATGTGTATTTTTTAATGGCAATACCAAAGAAGAAGTATACATGACCCATCAAGGAGGCTTCATTTATATAAAACATTTTCAATAGGTATGTCATCTAATTAAGTCACATTATGCACTTAAGCAAACACCAAGGGTATGGTAGATTAAGATAGATGATCATTTATTATAGCATGGATTCATTTGTATCCCCTTTGATTCAAGTTTATATATCAAGAAGGTAGGCAAAGATATTATAATTCTTATTTTGTATGTGGATGATCTTGTGATCATAGGAATTTTAGATGATCTTGTTGAAAAATTAAATAATGACTTGACTAAATCCTTTAACATGACATACTTGGGAAATCATTACTATTTTGGCTTATATATATCTTAAAAGAAGAATCATATTTTTGTCTCATAAATGAAATATCCCAAGATTATACTTGAGAAATATGGAATGACAAATTATAAACCAATATTAACTCCAATGAGAAAGGTTTGTATCTATCTTGATTTTAACATTCACATCATGTAGATGAAACTCATGTAGGCAACTTATTGGTAGTTTCATTTACTTGACATATACCATACCAAATATATACTTTACTAGTATATGTGTTTATATATTCATGAAAGAGCTAATGAAGTGTCATTAGATTACAAAATAGCATGTTTTGACATATTTCTAAGGTATAGTATTTTATGCTCTAGAATACAAGAAGAAATCACATTTCTTATTGAAAGGTTATATAGACTTTGACTATGTTGGATATATTGAAGACAATAAATCAAATTGAGGATCTATCTTTCATGTTAGATATAGACCAATTTAATGGATTAATAAGAAGAAATCTATAGTTTCTCTCTCATCCAAAGAGGTAGAATATCATGCCACGTGAGGAGTTGTCTGTGAAGCGATTTGGTTACATCACATCTATCTGACATAGACATTCCTAAAGATCATCCACCAATAATTTTTTATAATAATCAGGGTGTGTTGAGACTTGTTAAGAATCTAGTATTTCATGAAATAACCAAACACATTGAGGTTAAGCTCCACTAAATTTGAGAACAAGTTTTGAACCACCACATCCAATTTCAGTATTCCCTAACATGTTAGTGCCCAAACATGCACTAAGCAATTTGTACCCTTATTGAGATATGAATGCCTACTCTGTGTAACTATTACCCCAATCTTCAAGTGTTTTCACTCAAATTAAATAGAACCCCACTCTCATGTTCATATTGTAAAAAACTCCTATGAAATCTTGGTTATATCTAACCTTTAATATTTTCATATTTTAATAGGTTTGGAGGGTGTATAATTTATAGGGGGATCCCAACAAAAGTTTTAGGGTTAAATGTAAGTTTAAAATTTTGAAAATAAGGATCCAAAATCAATGGGACATTTTGATGGGAGAAGGAACTTGAAAATTTCACTTCATAAAAATTCTACTTACAAAGTGTAGTCAACTCTCCCACTCCCGATGGTCAATAAAAAACATAGTAAAGGGCATCAATGGAAATTTGATTAAGAAAAGACACTTGAAAAATGCACTTTCTCACAATATAGATTGCAATATTTCCGATTAGATTCCCAAAATGTAGTAAAGAGAAAATGGCATCAAGTTGTCCATGTGAGGGAATAGGTAAATGAAAACTCCAATGAGGTAAAAAAGAAAACCAATGTTTTAAGCATGTCATAAGTGTTGGCCAGTTCACATGGAAGATAGGAATTAAAATAAGTTTTAAATAAAGGGTTGATGTGTGGGCCCATACCCAGTGGTCAGTAGAGATTCTTAGTGTAAATATAGCTTTATAAATTGAAAATTTATAATTTTCCTCCCATTATTTGAAACTTTTAGGGATAGACATGCCACATCAAGAAGAAAGGGAAGGTGGGGAAGACACTTGTAAAAAACAAATTTCAAGAAAAGAACTTGTAAGTTGAAGTGGAACGCCCATACTTGTAGCATGCCCAACCAATAAGAAGAAAAGGTAAGGAAAATAAATAAGGTGTTGAAGTAATTTACAAGTTTACCAACTTACAAAATGCAAACAGACCTTTAGATCTTATAGAGGAAAGTGTTAATTGTGTGGTAATGTACAGTTGCATTTTCTAAGGGGCATGGACCTAGAAATGAACACTTGTCAACAACCTCATGCTGGAGAAACATCAAGAGTGAGGAAAGTGTCAAGTAATTATACAGTCTGGTTCCATAATATTGGTATCACTACCTTGGTTTCATTAATAAGGAGGTCATTTTTTTGAATCCATGACGCATAGTTGTTGAGAAATCAACAAATCAGCCTAATGAACTAGATAATGAATTTATTAAATACATAGAATGAGATATATATAGTTTTACCTACAAAGGAGTAATGTGTTAAAAAAATTATTGTTCACAGTGCTAGAAATAACTTAGAACAAGATATAAATTTTTAAAATATTGTATTTTGGACACTAGATTTCTTAAGAGCTGATATATAGAATATTGTCAATGATTATACCATTATGGCTATGATAAAGTGTCATAATGGAATATTTAAAAAATATATCATTGATACATCAAATCAACTACTATTTGAAAACATGGGTTTGATGATTATGGAAGAAGAGCAACATATGTATTCATGGAAGGTTCCTGTTGAGAATAGAAGACTGTTGGCAGTATATGTAGTAGGTCACATGCTTTTAGTGTATTTTTTTGCTTAGTTTGACTTTTAAGTTATCACTTTATTGCTTCCTAGTGAAGAGGAAACATCAATGAGTGTATTTTATCCAAGGGAGAACATTATGCAAAGAGGTTATGTTACTATAGGATACTTTAAAATTCACATGGTGGTAGCACATGGTGGTCATTTTTCATAGCAAATTATATTTGGAGATGATAATGTAACAAATGAAGGAGAAGATGATCTTTCAAAAATTTCAAGGATTACTTAGGAGTTAGTTATTATTATAATAAATCCAAGGCTAGGATTACTCCCTATGACATGGAAAGAGAAAGTTGAAGTTCCAAATCAACTTTCAATAATGGATATGACTAGAAATGAGTGGGAGGATCTAGAAACATAGATTATTACGATGTCAATTGAGGTTTTACAATAATTCAATAGAGGAAGGAAGATATCACTTTCATAAGATCCTAGTGTTTACTTTTCAAATGCCATATAAACCACATATTCATTTTCTATATTTTATTTTGGATCAAATATTATTACAAGTTTATACAGAGATGCAAGAAAAATATATTCTAAGATTACACTTGGTAGATTAGCATTCTTGCTTGGAATATGATATTGATAACTATAAAGATAGATTTTTGTGTTAAGGAATCAAATAGAGAAAGAGTTGGCTTATAGAAAGATCTTCTATAGATTAATATTTATACTAGGTTGAATTCTTGACCAAGAGAAGTTCCCAAGTGGGAAAATAACATGCAAAAATCAAGTCTTCAAAATTCAATTTTCAATATGTAGTCCATCTTCCCAATCCCACTGGTCACCTCAAAAAATGGATAAAGTCAACTCAAATGGAGCTATAAGGAGATTTCATAGAGAGATACAATTTTGCATATTTATAAAAGTGCAAATTGAAAATTGCACTCAGATCTCCTAAACCCACTAGTTAACATCAGTCAAACATGATGTTTTATTTCAAAGTAAAAAATTTAAAGCCAATTATAATTTTGCATTATTGAAAATTATAAATTACACTTGAAGTTCCCAAGTCCATGAGGGAACTTTTCACAAGACCTATAACTCTAGATTATAATTTTGCATTTTTTGAAATTGCAAATTACGCATGAATTTCCCATGTCTATGAGGGAAATTTTCATATGAACTGTAACTCTAGATTTCAAGTTGTGAAAATTTAAATCTAAAATTATGCTTAAAGTTCCAAAGTATACTAGGGTAAATTTTCATGGGAACTACAACTTTATCTTTTAAGTTGTGAAATTACAAATTGTAAATTATGCCTAAAGTTCCCAAGTCCACTGGGTGAACTTTTTAGGGGAACTACAACTTCAAATTTCATGTTACAAATTTGCAAGTTACAAATTGATAACATTCTGGACCTTTTAGAGAACACTTTACATTCCTCACTTTATTCATTTTAGTTCTAACTTATACAATTCAAAATAAATTCAGAAGAACATCATTACCAAAGATAATTCCAAACTTGTCATTTTATCTATATTGAAATGGATTTGCATCATTTTTTTGTAATGAGAAACAATAGTTATACAACTTAATATTGATCTTTTATGCAAGTTCTCTTTCCCTTTCAGGTTTATTATAAAGTTCTCAAGCCTTTATCTTATATCACATATCTCATTTACACTTTCATTATTTCTAATTGATTAATAATTCATTTACATACTTTATTAATCAACTATTCGAGATAATAAAAACCTACAATTTTTGAATTGAAAAGTCAACTATATTTCATCTACCCCAATATTGAAAGGTTTGTAGACACCTGGTATAATTGAGGACATATAAAAAGAGTATGCACAATAATTTCCATAACATTCCAATGTGCAAGCTCAAGTTATTGATTAATTTTTTACTCTCAACCTTCCATTTGGATTACACAGTTATATTATATCTTGAGTGCCAATAAGTGATAGATTATGCAATATAAGGATTCTTTTCTTTATATCACACATATATTATGATCTTAAAAACATTACCTTTCACTCTTATCCATTTTAAGTATCTTCTATAGCCCTTTATACATGAAATAAGATGATATAAGTCGATTATAGCGGACTATCATAATTTTCTTAAATCCAAGATCCTTATAAGACTTGTTCTTAGAGATTAAGATCCATATAACTTCCTAAATACCATTAAAGGAAAGTGAGAAAATATATTTACTATGAAAACATACCTTCTATTTCCTTATCAAATGTGCTTCATATATCAAACATGTATTTAGACCTCTCTTAAGCACACACATAACCTAAAATATTTTACACAGTCAAAATCCATGAAGGGTTAGTCAACCATATGAGCTGCTTGAGAATTTAGAAATTTTTAAGAAACAATATACAATAGTAACACCTCTATTATCATGAAAACATCCATTATTTTTTATTCATCAAAACAAAATTAGTACACATACCACATTAATTGTAGTCATCTATTATCCTTCACTTGAATTGATTATTTTAGTGATATCTCTCTTGATTAAAATCCAATAGATATCTAATTATACTTGTAGGATTAATATTTAAAACTAAGACTCTTAGGATTAATATTTACAACTTACCTCTAATGTCCAATTTTAACCATTTTTCATTGGGTATTTTCTAAGATATAATTAGTTTTCTATGACTATTCGTGATGGTATTTTGTCTCAAAAATCTGAGAGAGTATAATTGAATAAATATACCATTGTTTTCAATTATAAAAATAAATATAATTAATCAAATGGATTATAAAATACCTAATCCTACCTTATACAAAACTATTAGACCCCCATGAAAATTTATACATGTTTAATTCTCCATGCATGTTTAATCTCTCATTGACAGACCTACAATTACTCTAGTCTTATTGCTAAGTCAACTATTTAGTTTCAAAACCATATGGATTTAATTAATATCTTCTCAATTATACTAATCCACACCTCAAGGAATTAAAAAAGAGTTATGGGGTCAATAATTTTTTTTCTTGTTATTAAATTCTTCAACATAAATTACACAGTCCTATAAACTATTATGTAGAAGACCAAAAGTGTTGTTTCTTTTTTTTCCTCTTTCACATATCAAGAGTACCTACCATGCTATATTCATGTTTTATTGATTTATTAGGTTCCCAACTAGGTTTAACAAGGATTATCACCTTTTCAACCAATGTATAAACATGGTATAAGATGATTATATACCAAAGATTCTCTCAAGTTCAACTTAAGCATTCCTCACTTTAACCTTTCCAATGTAGGAGATCACCTTTTTAGAAGGTGAAAAGGTGTTCATCATATTCACATGAGTAAATAATAATTTTAAAAAATATTAATGATATTATACTGTCATTACATAAGTCTATTCCATTAACAAGGGCTTACAAGCTTCCATAATTCAAATATGATTTTGGAGAGAAACTCTAAACTAACCTTTTGTAGGATAAATGAAGCACTTCACGACACTTTAGCAATTTACAAGAATTATTGAATAATAGATTTAATTATTTACATATTTACATTGAGATATTACTTATGCTCCTGCATCAAACTCTCCTAGTGTGAAAGTATTTGAGCTCCTGCTCAAATCAGATTCTACTCTCTTCTTCTACCTTTTCTAATCTTTTGGTATAATATCTTCATTTTCATGCTTGATTGTACCTTTGTATATCTTCTCTTTATTTCCTTCAAACTTCATGATCCCACTTGTCTCAACCTTCACTTTATCTTCTTTAATGAAGTCCATTATGTAGGATTCAATATCCATGTAATTAAAATATTTCACAACTACACTCAAAAAAATAAAAATGAAATCAGAAAAAAAAATTTGAGAGATTGTTGTCTATGCGCTTGTTATCTTCTTTGGAGATGCTAATTCAATTGATAGTTCATATTCCTTTCTCAAAATCTTTAGGAAATCTAAGTCATCTACCTTAATTTCTATTTCATTTCTAATCTAGTTCAAATCTTCTAACCCATCCATGATTTGATTCCAAATCAAATTCTCCTCTTCAGTATACTCTACCATGATTTGGTCAAAAATGTATTTGTCTTCATCTTGAGATACCTTATTTTTTTACAACTCATATTTCATAGGAACTTTATCAAGTTATTCATCATCACCTACTATTCCAATTGAAGTTAAAAACATTTTTATAACATCATCTTCATTTTCCACCCCTTTTCATCTTTTATGAGCTCACATAAGAACTCATCATCTTCTTCTTGTAATTTACCATCAAAAACTTGAAATTATGCATTCATGTCAACACTAATATTAGATGAAAAGAATTTAGGTTCTTATTGATGCAATTTTTATATTTGCATGCCTTCAATGAGGCATGGATTTTATTGAAAACCTCCCTTTTTAATCATCTCTTCAAGTAATTTTCCTTGCTCTGGGTAGCATATCTTTGCACCCTAAAATTATAATTCCAAATCCATTTATTCATAAGCATACAAATAATCATTGATTTCCTTCTTTATTTCCAGTTTCAATACATTATATTGGGCTTATCCTTCATTAATATCTACACCTGGATTCACACATGACAAGAAAATATCAAACTTAAAAAGTTGAGTCTTGCTTGCCACTTTTTGTTTCCTTTTAGGTTGCTTTCTTAAAAAATTAATTATCATTATTATCTAGATGATTTCCTTATGCCTTTTCATTTCATCAATAATATCTTTGATAGGCCACTTGAGTACTTTTCTAATCCCCATGGAGAACCTTTATCTTGATTCTTCGAAGATTTGTGTCATGGCTACCAAGACCATCTTCATTTAAGCTATCTCCTTTTATTTGTCTATCTATATCATATTCCTATGGAAACATATATTTTATAAGCCCTCCATCTCTCTCTTTTCACTTTTCATCTTATCTCAAGTCTTCACTGGACTTATGTCTTCTTAGCAAGTTTATCCTTCTTGCTATCTTTATACTAGCAAATCACCTAGGTCTTTTTCACCCTAGTCTTTTGTTACCCTACTAGTCCTTACCTTGGACTTATTTACTTATCTAAGCTCTCCTTGAGCTTAATTTTAGATTTCAACAACTCTCTATTATTTTAATCCTTAATAGCTATAGGGATTTTCCACTCAAACCTCTTACTTAAGGTTTCTAACAACCTCTTGCCTCTCACCTTTCCCAAACACTTACAAATTTTCACTAAAAATGTTTTAACTACTTCAATGATAATAATTAATACACTTTTCAAGAATCTTATTCTTCACTTTATCTATGTCCACTGTAACCTAGAACCTTTTATTATCAACCTATAATTTATGACCAATACTTGTAACTTATCATGCACTTCCCAAGAGCTTATTGCTGTGATACCAAAAATGATAACATTCTCGACCTTTTCACAAACACTTTATTTATTTCAGATCTAAATTATACAATTAAAAATCAATTCACAATAATATCATTACCAAATATCATTCCAAACTTGGCATTCTATTTATATTGAAATGAATTTACATCATTTATTTAGAATGAGAAACAATAGTTATACATCTTAATCTTGATCTTTTATGTAGGTTCTCTTTGCCATTTAGGTTAATTATATAGTTTTAAATCCTTTATCTTTTTTGACATATCTAATTTACATTTCCATTATTTTTAATTGATGAACAATATATCACCATACTTTAATAGTCAACTACTTGAGCTAATAGAAACTTATAGTTATGAATTAAACAATCAACTCTATTTCATTTACCCCAATATTGAAAGGTTTATAGACACATGGTATAATTGAGGACATATAAACGGAGTATGAACATTAATTTTAATTATGTTCCAATGCGTAAACTCAAGTTATTGATTCTTTTTTCACTCTCATCCTTCCATTTGGATTATACAATTATAATATTACCTGAGCACTAATAAGTGATATATCATGCAATATAAGGTTTATCCTCTTTATATAACACATTTATTATGATTTTAACAACATTAAATTACACCCTCATCCATTTTAAGTAGCTTATACAACCCTTTATATGTGAAATAAGATGATACAAGTGAATTGTAGCTGACTGTCACAATTTTATTAAATACAAGAGCTTTCTAGGACTTGTTCTTAAAGATTAAGATCCATCTAACTTAATTAACACCATTAAAGGAAAATGAATAAATATATTTACTATTAAAACATACATTTTATTTCCTTATATAATGTCCTACATATATCAAACATTCATTTATAACTCTCTTTTGCACATGTAGGCTCTGAAATCTTTTACATAGTAAGAATCCATGAAGGATTCGACAACCATATGAACTGCTTGAGCATTTAGAAATGTGTAAGAACTAGCCTAAAAGCATAACACATATATTATCATGAAAAAATTCACTATTATTTATTCATCAAAACAAAATTATTAAACAGACCACATTAATTATAGTCCTCTATTATCCTTCACCCGACATGATTATTTTGGCAATATCTCCCTTGATATGAATCCCATAAATCTGTAATTGGCATAAGCTCTAAGCTCTAATTTATTGTTATTTAATTCTTCAACATACATTTTGCATTCCTATAGATTGTCATGTATAAGACCCAAAGTCTTGTTTCTTTTTGTTCCTCCTTCATGTATCAAGACTACCTTCCTTGACCTATATTCATGTTTTCATAATTTATTAGGCTCCTAACTAAGTGTCACAAGGATTATCACCTTATCAACCAATGTATAAACATAGTATAAGATGATTATATACCCAGGAGTCTCTCAAGTTCAGCTTAACCATTATTCCCTTTATCCTTTCCAATGTAGGAGATCACCTTTTTAGAAGGTGATAACATGTTGGTCATATTTACATGAGTAAATAATCCTTTTATACCATATTAATGACCTTATAAGGTAACTACATAAGTATATGTCTTTAACAAGGGCTTACAAACTTCCATAATTCAAATATGATTTTGGAGAAAAATTCTAAATTAACCTATTATAGGACAAATGAAGCACTTCAGGACACCTCTAGGACTTTACAAGACTTATTACATAATAAATTTACATATTTACATATTTACATTGAGATATTCCTAATTCTCTTACATCATAAATTTTCAAGTTGCAAATGTGCTACTAAGCTCCAAATTCCTACCGTACAAAGGAGGTGAAAAATTGCAAATGGGACCCAAAATTCTCCATAAGCCTAAAAATGAAAAATAATTCACTTAAGCATAAAAAAGGTTTGGAAAAAAACCTAAAGATTAAAATGCAAAAAATCAAAAAGTTGAAAGGCACATTGGAGGAAAAATAAAAAAGCTAAAATTTAGTTAAGTATTTCATTTTTTCCATGTTTTTATTGCTTCAAATACATCCATGATGGAAAAATATTGTAGGATTTGCAAGGCCCAGGTGGGATATTTAAAGAACATAATTCAAATGTCCATGGATATAGAGTATTTAAATGACATGATTTTAAGTGAAGGGATATTATTTAGCATGCACAAGTGGAGGGGCAATTGTTGAAAAGATTCCAGCTATGCAAATGAGTGGTCGAAGACATATCCAAGAGGTTTTCCAAGAAGCCAAAAGCATTGTTTTTCTCTCAAATGAATATTCTCATTGAATCCTAGATAAAATGTATTTATATCCAAGCATAGGAAGGGTTTATTTTAAATCTTCATCATTATATGTAGATATAGTTATAAGAAATATTTTCCTTGCAAAGGCATGAAGATTTTAGGTATGATAAAGAACATATTCTAGCTAGATCATATTGGCATATCTTTGACAGTTTATTTCAAGTTTAAAATATTAAAAGTTCTAATAGACATTCCCAGATGAAATAGGGTAATAAATTTGTCTAAAAAAATAGCTTCTCCTCTTTTCTAAGGTTGTTTTTCATTGTTATTTATTCTTTTTAGGTCTAGGTTCTTTCAAATTTTTGGATATATTGTTGTGTGTGTAGTTTGTATCTATTTATAATTTGGTTATAACTATACATCCATGAGCACGATCTAAGGGAATTTTAATATGTCTCCCTTGTTAAAGAAACAAACTCACCATGCTTGTTCCTTTGGAAACATAATGAAACAATGATGTATGTAATATTTTCTTTCAAGATAATGGAAAGTAGTTATGTTTTTTACTCTTTCCTATTGATGAAATTCAGTAATATGTTTTACACACTATGTTGATAGGATATTTAGTTTATTGCTTATTAATGGTTGACATTTTGAGCATAGATCTAGGTCATAAACCCCTTTATACATTGTGATTTGGAAACATGTTATTAATAACCTCTTACAGGTACCCTAGGTTTATGAATATAATAAGAAAAAGTATTTTAAATTATAGTTTTAGTGTATGATTAAGGGTTTAACGAATCATTTGTGTATTTTCATTGTAATGGCACCAATTAATACAAATCAGTCTTGGTAGTTTCCATGGATTGAATCTCAGACTTCTACACCTTTGAAAATGAATGATGTCATGTATATTGAAATAATTCTTGTTTTTTGAAAAACCACCCCACCACACCAATATTTTATAGCTATTCTAACTCATCCTATCCTATTTTACCTTCCAAATAATATAGTTGTATATATTAAGTGTTATTTACTTATAAATGCATAAATCTTACACATATAAAATGTATTTGTGTTTTGTGATTTAAAGCTAGCATTGTAATGTTGCATTTAACCCCTATTATTTAAAATTTATTTATAAATGAAGGATACAATCAGATTTTCATCTATCTTCAATAGCTTGTGTCTACCATAGTACATTTATTCATTCTTTGTGGCAACCCTTCCCCAGTTGAGTGAACATGTTTGGTTATGCCCTAGTTATATTTGTGTTCTTATGTGCCAAAAGACCCCATGGAGATTAAATCATAGTATCCCTTTATATGGGAAATCTACCCCTTAGGTCATATCACCTTGGTTCAGGTAGAGCCAAAAGTAGAAGGGAACTAACCATACCCTCTATCAATGATTTCCCATCATTATATGCATTTAGTCTATCCTAATGCCAAGCCCTTCCAAAAATATAGTGATATATTAATGGGTTTTCATCCATGTTTTCCATTTTTTCAATTGTGCAAGGCTGAGTGAAAGTAGTGTACAAATAGGAACCAACACCCAACTAGCACCATTACTGGGGAGAAGATCTTGGACATTTTTTGTTGTTGGGGATTCTTGTTGATAGATGTATTTAATTATAGTTTTAAAAGTTCTCTACTATTTTTTTTTTTAGTTTGAATCCTTTGTGCTATCAATGCTATCACACTCTACTGGCATCATTATCGAGTATTAAAAATAGAATCTTGGTAGTTGTGTTACCAGGTACTCTTGTAGAGAGTTTTCATAAATTTAGGTTCTATTAAGTTATTTTCCTTAGAATATTTGTTGTAGTATCCTTAAATTCATATTTTTTAACAATATATTATCTCATGTGTTTGATATTTAAGGTTATTATCTATTGATTTACTACTTTGGGACACCAACAAATTTATCACTCGATTGGGGATGTTGTTGGAGACTTCAAATATTTGATAATTTCACATCTACTAAATTTATTACAAAGGGATATAACTTGTTCATGTTGGAAGGTGGTTTCCCCTTTTGAACATAAATTTGAATTTACAGTATCCTTCATTTCTATCTCATAAATAACTTCAACAAATTATTATTTTAGTATGTATCACAACATGTTTGTAATCTATTATTTTATATAAATTTGTTTCTAGTGGTGAATCCAAGAATATCATCTGGTTTCAAAGAAGCTCAGTGCCCACTTTGACTATCTTAAGTTTTAGCTTTGACTATTTTCTTGTTTGTAAATATGAAAGGACTAAGGTCATACTTCAAAGGTGACTCATCAAAATAACTTGTCTCACCCTTAAGTGTTCATCAAATAAGGAGTCAAATTTGGAGCCCAATTGAAGGACAAAGTTAACTAACAAAAGAGTGTTTAGACTATCAAGATTTTTCTACACCTAAACTTTTATTTATTAAACCTCTTATTATTAAAGATTAGCATGCTTCTCTTGATCATTTAAAACCATATATTACAATTTATTACCTGACACCTTCTCAACCAACTGAGTCTCATCCTAAGTCTAATCTACCAATTTCACCCCACTCACCCCCTCACAACCCTTTGTCATTTGATCTTGACCCATTGAACCAATAATGAGGCATAGGGATCAAGATGAGAATGAACATCCTACAATTAGGATTCAAAAATTTAGACCAATTAATTTGTATGAAATGGAGGGTTATCCTAATTATTTCCTAAATGAAGTAAGGAACTACCTTCCTAATTTTGTGGGGAATAATATAGTGACTGGTGATTAGCATTTAAGGGATTTACACATTATCATTAAATATTATGAGGTTGAGAATGAACATATTTGCATTAACTTGTTTGTGCACATGATGGAAGAAGATGCTCATGAGTGGATCAATTTGTGTCCCCATGGAAGCATTAATTCATGGGAAGAAATGAAGAATAATTTCAAAATTTAGTATGGTGATAGAATTGGTGATAGAATTAATTCAGGATTTTAACATGAGGTTTAATAAGTTTATGATGAGGCTGCCTAAAAATATTAGACCTAGTGATAGAAAATGCTTGATTAAATAATATTATGCCTTTGACAAGAAGGCTACATACTACTTGAGGTACTTGTATCCAATGAACATGAGATTGAAATTCAATATGGCCATCTAAATTAAAAATAACATAAAGTTTGTGGATAAACATTTAAACAAGTGGACTAATATAAAGTTGGTTAATCCTAAAAAAATGTAGTCCATTAAGACAACCAACCATGAGGAGACTATGAAAACTTTGTATTTCACTATAAAAAAATGTCATACAAGTTGGCTAGAGATGAGAAAGGGCTACGTCATGGGTCTACAAGTCAAGAGCGAAATAAGAATCCAAATAAAGCACAATGGAGACTTGATTTCCACATTAGGGATAATGATAGAGGGAAGAGGCCTACACATGATTATAGAGATAAAAAATTAGAATAAAGGAATTGGGAAGTGCCTGATCCATTAAATGCCAAAGTGAATGATGTAAATTATGATTTAGACATTAATTAGTGTGATAAATACTTCCTTCCACATCCTCCATGTGATACTTCTAAATGGATTGATAAAGATATAGAGGACCTTGAATCTGAGTCTGATGATGATGAGATCTTGATGTTGTATTTTCAAGTCTCTTGAAGTAAAATGACTACCTCCATAGAATTCTTGAGTTCTACTACCATTGATAAGTTTTGTAGTGTAGTCAAAAAGGTATGTGTCCCAGTTTTCTAAGTTATTTGTGATGTTAAAATGACACAAGCATCTGAATTACCTAATCATGATTTCAAACTTTTATGTTCCATTATGTTAATAAGTATGATGGGGGAAATTTTTTAGTTGAGGATAGGAAATTACTAATTAATGTAGAAGTTTCCCAAGAGAAACAATATAGCTCGAGACGTAGGCAACAAGGTGTTGTTCTTCATGACACTATCCCTACAAATCCAAGGGTGTGGGATGCAAGTAAGGAAGTAAATAAAATTACAACAATCCCAAATGCTTCTAAATTAGCACCTATTTTCTAGGTTGTCAAAATAAGAGGTACTCCAACCAAGAATAGAGGACCCTTTTGTCATGTATTCCTAACAGTGTGAATGATGTTAGAACAAATCCACCTTTGAAGACTATTGTTAAACATGTAAATTTATCCCAGTCTATTCCACTTCAAACTTTAAATGATTATATTTCAGCTTAAGGTGTTGTCACCCTTCCTCCAAATACTCCCTTTCCTCAGTATAATGTGTGATATGGCCCAACTATTGAGCCACCTGAAAATCACTGTGCCACTTGTTGAGTTATTATGAATAGCTAAATATAGGAAGAGGGCATTTGAATATTTGGAATTTGGTGAGAATACAATTATAAATGAGATTAATTCATACCCAATATTCTTGGAAGATGATGAAGAATCAAATGAGTTTATTGAACTACCCCTAGAGGTTTATTTAGGGATTATGTTACTAGAAATTCAACTAAATGTGGATTTGTTTTACATAACCTTACAAATTAGTGGCCTAATTATTCACAACTACATGCTTGATTTCAGATCTTCTTGCAACATGATGCCCTTAGGTGTCCTTAATCTTCTTGGAGTGAAAATAACATCAAATTTTGGCAAGTTATGTGCCATGGATTTATGAGAGGTACCAGTTATTGGATAAGTTAAAGGGTTGGTAGTGTAGTTGGTTGTGCATCTAGGTAAATATTTTAATATGGATGTGGTAGTTGTGGACTATTTTCCTAAGTGAGGGAAGTTTCTATCACAAAAATGGGATGCTAACATGGGTGGAAGTGTGAAAATGGACTTATCTTATGCCACCATCCCTTTGGAGGGTAAGATGGTCAAAACTTATAAAGAGCCAAAGATGCTACATATATTTGAAGATCCCAAACATACTCTAAATGAAGTGTTATACATGGATGTTGAATTCGGTAACTTTGTTTGGAATGTGAATGTTTTCGAATAACATGTTTCTCTTGATGCTAGGTTTGATAATGAAGGAGCTATTTGGAAAATGTGTTTCGATGGGACTTGATCTAATCTTGAAAATGGAGATAAGGTTGTCTTTTATAACCCAAATAATAAATATTTTATGTTTTTTTCTAGCTATCCTTTGAGTTCATGAATGATATTACTAGTAATGAGGCACTCTTGATTGGTACTCACTTGAATGAAGTTGATAAAGAAGCTTACTTATAGTTGACGAAGAAGTACAAAGACTTCTTAGCTTGGTCTTATCTAGATTTGAAAACATAAAGGAGGGATTTATCTCAACACAACATCCTATTATAGCCTAGTAGAATTACCTTTAGGCAAGTGCAGATATTTTTTTGATTCATCTTGGCCAACAAGATGTCAGAAAACTTAAATAAATTAAGGGATGATGAGATACTGGAGCCTCCAGTTGATGGAAAACATTTGAAACATTTCCTAGACTGAGTCTATGAATTTATGCATTATTTTATAGTGTATAGCTTTTGTTGCTTTGTTGTTTTATTTCCTCTCTGCTTTGGGATTTGTTTTTAAAGTTCCTTTTATTTTTTTTGTCATCCTATTGATATTTTTTGATTGGTATAACATTTTTTTGTTGAGTTGTTAAGAGTGTTTGTTGATAAATTATGAAAGTGTTGACTCCATGGCCTAATGTATTGGCACCTAGTCTTATTTATTGGGTTTATTTTCACACCTATGGGGTGTAAATCCCTAAGTGAGAGCCAGTTTTAGTGCCCAAACTTACACTGAGAAATTTATTCCTTTGTTGAGATATTAATGCTTAATTTTATTAACTGTTACCCTAATTTTCAAGTGTGTTCAGTTGAATTAACTAGATCCTTGATCTCATGTTTATATTGTAAAAAAACCCTACAAAATATCAATTTTATCTAACCTTTAATACTTTTGAGTTTTAATAAGAATTCAAGGTGTATGATGAAGAAGGGGGTCCTGGTGGAAGTTTCAAGGTTAAATGCAAGTTCCAAAATTTACAAATAAGGCTCCAAAATTAGAGGGATATTTTGGTGGGAGAAGCAAATTACAACTTGCACTTCATAAAAAGGTAACTTTCAAACTGTAGTCAACTCTCCCACTCCTGCCAATCAATGAAAAGCCCTAGAAAAGGGCATCAATGGATATTTGATTGAAAAAAAAAATACATACTATAATATTTCCCATTAGCTTCCCAAAACATAGTCAAGACAAAATGGCATCAACTTGTCTACATGGGGGAATAGGTAAATGAAAAATATAGCGAGGTGAGAAAGCAAACCAATGTTTCTAGCATATCATAAGTGTTGGAGAATCCATGTGGAAGATAAGAATAAAATTAGACTTTAAATAAATGTTTATTCATGGGCTCATAATCAGTGATCGATGGATATTCTTTGTGTAAATGGAACTTTAAATATTGTAAAGTTTAAATATACCTCCCAATCTACAAAACCTATGGTGATAGAGATGATCACATGGATAAAAAAGGGATGATAGAGAACGTAGGTAGGGAAGACACTTGTAAAAAATAAATTTAAAAAATGCAACTTGTAAGTTTTAAGTAGACCTCCCATACCCATAGCACGCAAGGCCAAAAATAAGAAAAGGGAAGGTGGAGAAATAAGTTGTTGAATTAATTTGAAAGTTTGCCAGCTTCTAAAATGCAAATAGACCTTTGAATCTAGTAGAGGAGAATGTTGACTATGTACTACCATACAATGGTATTTTTTAATGGTCATTGACCGAGAGAGGGCTACTTGACAACATCCTAGTACTATAATAAATTCAAGAGGGAATAAATATCTAAGTAATGATATGGTGTGGTTCTATAATATTGGTATAACTACCTTGGTTTTGTTAAGAGAGAGTTCATAGTTTTGAATCCATAATGGATAGTTAACAATAAATCAACCAAGCATCCTGATGAAGTAGATAATTGATTTACTATATGAATAGAATGAGAACTATATATAGGTTTGCCTTTAGACGAGGAGTGTTTAAATATTTTTGTTTTTCATAGTATTATCAAGTTGTAAATTTTTAAAAGATTGTGTGTCAGACACCAAGTTTCTTAGGAGATGATATATAGAATATTATCAATAAGTCTACCATTATGGATATAATAAAGGTTCATAATGAAGTATTACAATAATATATCATTGATGAATCATATAAATGACTATTTTAAAACATGGTTTTGAGGATTAGGAGGAAAATAAATAGATGTATGAAAGTAAGGTTTTTGTTGATAATAAAAGGTTGCTAGCAATACATAAAGCAGGTCACATGTTTTTAGTGCATTTGTTTCTTTATTTTGACTTGCATAGTATCAATTTATTGTTTCTTAGTGGTAAGGAAACTTTAATGAATGTATTTTATCATAGGGATAGTATTTTACAAAGAGGTTATGTTACTTTAGGGTAGTTGAAAATGCACATGGTCATAGCACACAGTGGTTTCTGTGTAGAGAAAATTGTATTTGGAAATGATAATGTAATAGATGAAGGTCAAGAAGATCTTGAAAAACTTTGAAGGATTTATCAGGAGTTTGTCATAATTCTATCAAATCCAAGCCTGGTCTTACTCCTTATAACATGGAAAGAGAAATTTAAAGTTCTAAATCAACTTGCAATAGTGGATTTGACTAGAAATGAGTGGGAGGATTAAAAAACAAAGTTTTTTTTTATGTAAGTTAAGGTTTCATAATTATGAACTATAGGATGGAAGATATCACTTTCATCAGATCCCACTTTTTCATTTTCAAATGCCATAGCAGCCACATATTATGTTTTGTATTTCCTTTTGGATCAATTATTATTACAAGGTTATAAAGAGATGGAAGAAAAAAATATTCTAAGATTGCACTTGGTAGTTTGGCATTCTTGTTTGGACTATGATATTGATAGTTACAAAGATACATTATTGTGTTGAGGTATCAAATAGAGAAAGAGTTGGCTTCTAAAAATATCTTCTACAGGATACTTTTCAAACTAGGTTAAATCATTGACCTGGTGAAGTTACCAAGTAGGAAAATAACATGCAAAAAGTAAGTCTTCAAAATGAAAGCTATAATATGTAGTCCAATTTCTTTATCCCACCAATCAACTCAAAAAATGGATAAAGTCAAATCAAATGGATCTGCATGGATATTCCAAGGAGGGATGCAATTTTTCATATTTACAAATGTACATATTAAAATTTTTACTCAGATATCCCAATCGTACCAGTCAATGCCACTCAAACATGACGTCCCAGCTCAAAGTGGAGCTTTCAAGGTCAATTACAAATTTTCAAATGGCACTTGAAGCTCCCAACTCTATGAGGGAAATTTTAATGGGAATTGTAACTCCTTATTACAATTTTTCATTTTTTAAAATTTCAAATTGTGCTTGAATTTCCCATGTCTGTGAGGGAAATTTTCATAAGAACTATAAATATAGATTTCAAGTTGCAAAATTTCAAGTTATGCTTCAAGTTCCCAAGTCTACTAGGGAAACTTTTCATAGGAACTACAACATGAGATTTAAAGTTTTGAAATTTAAAATTACAAATTATTCTTGAAGTTCCAAAATCCACTGGGGGAATTTTTTAGGGGAACTACAACTACAAATTACAAGTTACAAATCTACAAGTTGCAAATATACTACTAAGCTCCATATTCTTGCCATACAAAGGAGGTGTAAAATTTCAAATGGGATCCAAAGTTCCCCATAAGGATAAAAATTTAAAAATTATGCGCTTAAGAATAAAAAAGGTTTGGTAGAAACACTAAAAATTTAAATGCAGAAAATTAAAGGGTTGAAAGGCACAATGGAGAATAAAACAAAAGGTAAAGATTAGTTAAGTCTTGTATTTTTCCATTTTTTTATTGCTTTAAATACCTAAATAGATGAGAAATATTTTAGGATTTACGAGGCCAAGGAGGGCCATTTCATGAATATAATTAAAATGGCCATGGATCTAGAATATCCTAATGCCATCATTATAAGGCAAGGGTTGTTCTTTGGTGTACACAAGACGAGGGGCAGCTATCCAGGAGATTCTAGATATGTAAATGAGTGGTCCAAGACATATCCAAGCATTTCTATAAGAATAAAATAGGTTTATTTTTATCCTAAATGAATATTCTCCTTCAACCCTAACTAAAACTGATTTATAGCCAAGCATACAAAGGGTTTGTTGAAAATATTCATCATTACATGTAGACGTAGTTAAAATAATCATTTTCCTTACAAAGGCATGAAGATCATAGGTGTTACAAAGAGAATCTTATAGTTAGAGAATCTTAGTATAAATTTCATAGCTGATTGAAAATTTTCAATGTTATAAATTGCATTACATATTATTAGATGAAATAGGGTGATACATTTATATAAAAGGAGGGATTCTCCTATTTTCTATTGTTATTTTTGGTTGTTATTTGTTATCTCTAGGTCTAAGCTCTTTAAAAATTTGGGATCCATTATTATGTGTGTAATTTTTCTCTCTTGATAAGGTGGTTTTAGTTATAAAACCATTAACAAGCTCTGAGATCATTGTAATATGTCTCCCCTATTTAAGGAGCAAACTCACTATGCTTGTCCCCATGGTAGCATTCTAAACTAATGATGTATGTGAGATTTTATTTTAAGATAATGGAGAATAAATGTGGATTTTACTCTTTCCTATTAGTGAAATGAAATAATATGTTTTCCATAATCTATTAATTGGATATCTAGTTTATTACTTATGAATGGTTGTCATCTTGAGCATATACCTTGGTTATAAACCACTTTTTGCATTGTGATTTGAAAATATGTTGTTGATAACCTCTTAAGGGCACACTAGATTTATGGATTTACTAATAAAAAGTACTTTCAATTTTATTTGAAGTGTATGTTTTAAGGTTTAATGAATTGTTTGGGTGTTTGCATTGTATTTTGAACCAATGGATGCAAATCACTCCTGGTAGTTTCCATGGCGTGTATCTTAGTCTTTTGCACCTTTAAAAATTAATAATGTCATCTATGTTGAAACAATTGACATTTTTTAGAAAAACACACCACCACACCATTCTTTTATAACTATTCTAACTCATCCTACCTTGTTATGCCCTAGAAATAATATAACTATTGTATATTTTAAGTATTATTTTGTTGTAGTTGCATAAATATTTCATATATAAAATGTATCTATGTTTTTTTATTTGAGGCCAACATTGAAGTCTCCAATTTTACCCCTATTATTG
>JARHVA010008767.1:232500-237500 GCA_037957365.1 Torreya grandis
TTTTGATTTAGATTTCACATCATTTTCATTATCTTTCATGTAAACTACAACTTTAATAAGAGTTGATAATTTGTATGTTTGTAATCCATATTACTTCTATTTTATGACCTTTTAGGTAATTATCACTGATTAGAATGACTTTTATGGATATGTATCATATCAATCCTTACCAAATGTAAAATGAGATTAAAAAAAAGCTTGAATTAAGAATTAATCTTATTGAACTTGAATTATAGTATCTTTTCATTCCTAATTCAGGTGTCTCCAAGACATGAAACTCACTAACAATTATTTATCTTGAACAATCCCATCGGTGCTTGGTAATATGAGCCTCATAACACTAAATCTAGCATAAAAAATATCACATGACCAAGAGTTGATAAAAATAGTAGGTTTATATTTTTAGATCCAAATTATAAACCATACACCAAACTAAAACACATACCCATAAGTATATTTTCAATCTATGACATCACCAACATGGCAAACATCATAATAACCATATAAATATAAATCTTCTTTTAACTAATAGAATACATATATTTTTTAGCTCCTTTGATATACCAAAGAATCAATTTTGATAATTTATATTGATACTACATGATTATAAAAGAAACACTTACAAAAAATGAGTATATGGCCTAGTAATAGTCAGATAAATCAAACCACCATATTCATATTTGTAAATAGTTTATCACAAGCAGGTTTTGGAACAAGCTATACACCAACTTCAATAAGAGTATATCTAGGCTTATAGTTAAGTATATTAAACTTAACAAGTAGTTTATATGCATATTGAGATTTACATATAACAACTGAATTTTTATCCTAAAATACAACCATTCTTAGAATGTGATGAAGAATGCCTAGATCAGTTATTTTAAACAAGTGACAAAGTTTATTATACTATTTAGTAATTTGACTAATTTAATTTATAGTAATATAAGATTATAAACATATAATACAATTAAGACAAAATAACTTTTTTTAACTTTAAAAAAGAGATCATTATCAAAATAATAGTGAGAGAGTAGTAATTCTTTATAATAACTACTAATGTCAGAATACCAAGCTAGAGGAGCTTGTTTTAAACCATAAAAACATTTATTTGACTTGCAAATATAATATTATTTTATAGGTTCAGTAAAACCTATTTATTGAGAGATTTATAATTATTCTTCTATATCACTATGTAGGAGGGTATTTTTTAGATGCAAATGGTGTATACTCTAACCATTCTTAGCTAAAATGGAATTAAACAATTTAATAATACTCATTTTTATAACAAGAGCAAAGGATTCAACATCATCAATGTTACATTTTTGATTTAAACCATGAGCAAATACTTTATCTTTTATTTTTTCAATTTTTTTAATTGAGTTATATTTTATTTCAAAATCTACCTAGAACCAACAACCTATTAGGAATAGGTGGAATAAGAACATAAGTCATGTTATTAATTAGGTATTTATATTTATTTTACATAACAAATTGCCATCTATCATCTTCAATAATTTTCTCAAGGATTTGGATAATAATATTTTAAATAAATTATTGTTTAGATGAACCATATACTCTTAATCCTTTTTTGATTCATAATCTATAGAAATTCAATAATAATAGGTAAGATCAATTTATTTGTTTTTGTTTTGGGGATAAATATGGAAGTAGGACTTCCAAATATCCTAGGGTGAGAAACACTCAATTTACTATTAGACCACATTTATAAGGGTGTATAAAGATGAAAATATTTATTAAGAACTCTATTTATAATTTAAACAATAGTATTCATGGATTTGACCCACAATAATTTAAAGATTTACATAATGCAACATTTTTATAACCTTTTCAAGGATAGTTTAGTTTTTCCTTTTAGCAACTCCATTTTGTTGTGGGAAGTAGTAACTTTTTAACTCTTTTGGTATAACAAAATTAATGTAAAAATTCTTAACATATTCATGTTTATTATCACATCTGAATATTTTTATATATTATAATAAATTTCAAATAAAGATTTAATTTTTTGAAATTTTTATAAAACATCATATCTTTTTTCAATGAAGTAAGACTAGATCATATTAGAGTGCTCATCAATGAAAGAAACTACATATACATAAAATTTAATAGTAGAGACTTCTAGAGGTCCTCTAAAACCACTATGAATAATATCTAAGGGATGAGAGGAGTTGACATCATGATTTTGTGAAAAGATTTAGTATGTTTCTTACCATGGAAGAATCCCTTGCATATTTCATGATGAGAAGAAATAGAAAGAATAATAACCATAATATAATTATGAGACATATCATATAAAATTAACATAATTTAGTCTTTCATTCCATAATTAAAATTTATTTATACTTTATGATGAAAGATAACATGCATTAAAAGTAAGAAAACCTATATAATTTAGTCTTTGGAATTCATTGAGTAATCATAGAAACACATTTTTTATTAATACACAATTTATCCTTAAGAAATTCTATTTATAAATTATCATTTGTAAGTTGAGAATAGGATAATATATTTTTCTTAAGATTAGGAACATAGAAAAAATAATTTAAGAATTCATTTGTAAATTTAGATTTTTCTTATATAGTAGATTCAAAAAATGAATTATGACCTAAAAAAATCCATTTAGATATAACTTTTGTGTTAGATAAAATATTGATAAATATGTCATATGATGGTATGCAACATTATATATAATCAATTCATTTATATTAGAATCAAATAAGATAGCATACAAATTAATACTGTTAGTATTATAACCTCAATTATATTTTTTATTTGTGTTTTGATTTTTATGACGATTCTAATTAGTACCTTTATTACCTTTATTGTTTTTAGAGTTATTGTTGTTATATATGTTTTTTTAATAGTCTTCTCTTTTATGTCTAAATTTATCACCCAGATTATAGTTTCTATTAAACTTGTTTTTAGGATTCTTATTTCCAAATTTCTTGTTCCCATATTTTCCATTGGTAGGGTTAGGGTCAAAATTAGATTTATGTTTTCCAATGTTTTAAGAATCATTTTAAATTTAAATAAGTACTTAAGTGGTATTCTTCTTAGAATAAAAGTTTGACAATGCTATTATTATTGAAGAAGAAGACTAGAGAGTGTTATGAAGTCAGAAATCTCCTACTCTATATGGTATTTAGAATTAAGAATAGAAATCCAATATCAAAACCTTTTTGGAATGTTAAAATAAATAGTAAGTATAAAAATATGATCTTTAATAAGATTAGAATTACAACCATATAAATGATATTTAATGTTTTTAATTTTTTGAAATAAAATTAACTAATTTTTTTTCACATTTCATGGGATTAGTAAGCAATTCAGGTATATGTTTAATTTGTTTTGAGATATGAATTCCCTCATGAATATATTCAAGGAGTTTTTGAGCATCGGTAGGCAATTCTTAATTTCTGAAATGGAGTATGAAATCATCCTTTAAACTCCTCACAATGATGACCATTGATTCTTAATTTTTTTTTTTTGAAATGCATTGGTAATATCGATTGTGATATGTCTCCCAGATGGAGGTTTTTTATTCTTGACAAAAATTTTACAAAAAATTTGATTCATAAATTCATATTTAATATGGATTTTTGAAATGTTATAGTTTGACCCATTTAACATTTGAAATTTATGTATCAATTTTTTTTGAATCTATAACCTTCTTACAAAATTGACACTATCTAGTTATTGTTTTATAAGAAAACAACATTTTAAATGATTTCAAAATAAAATATTAATCTGATTTTATACTCAATTTTTTAATTAACCACAAAATAAATAAACAAAAATAATCACTTATATATATGAAAAACCATTAAAAAATTAGATAAAATTACAATAATTGTAAGATTCACAAGTTTCAAAAGTGTCGTAAGCGTCAAAAAAAGAATATTTATAAGGGATAAAAAAATATTTTAATTAATTATATTATTTTTAAAAAAGAAATTTTGACCAAGTAAAATTTTAACCAAAAATATAGATTTAGTGAGGTTTAAAACTTGTACTTCTCTATTACAAGTGTTTTATAGAACTACAACTACCAACTCTCTTTTAACACTATATTAACCTTTAAATGTAAGATGTGTTACTTAAATTATATTAAATCAATATTAATTATAAATAACTTCCATGGAAAAATAAAATTATAAGATTTTACTTTTTAGGTCAAAGATTAAAAATGGAAAGCACCACATCCCCTCCCCTCTTTGGTTGAATTAAAAATATGAGTTATTTTATAAAATATTTAATTAGATATATTTTTAAAACTATATACTTACCATTTTGGAACATGACATGAAGCCATGATGTAAGAGGGGGTCAAGGACACAATGGGGAGAGAGTAAGAGGCTAACTGAACATTTGAAAAATGTCATAAAACCCCTATAGAACCTCTTTATGAACACACAACAACCAAAATATAATATTTTTGTGATTTTTTTTTTTTTTTTATGTTTTCAACACTCAAAAGTCATAACATCATGCTCAAGTGGAAGAAATTTTAACTAGAAATGGTTTTAATGCCCCATAGACTCTGTAGGAGGTATTTATAGACAAAATAATGAAGATTTAACCACTTATAAAAAATTCATGTAACATATGAATTAAAATGAAACTACTCAGGGATTTTTCCACCCACAAATGTCTTATTAGGCCATATTATGATGCCTGAGGATGAATTTTCTAGTACGTAATATTTGTTTTTTTTTTTTTTTTTTTTTTTTTTTTTTTTTTTTTTAATTTAAAATATTGAGATAAAATTCATTATCTCCAAGGTAATGATAGAATAATTTTAAACTAGAATTTTCACATTCTATGGCTACACACTAGGCCTAAAAGGATGATTTTGTATGTAAAATTTTACTTACATAGGTTTCAAAGTAGGGACTTTCCAGCCAATGCCATATCAAAATTTATTTGAAATCATGTTAAATTATGCATATACACATGTCCATGATTTAAAAATCTATAAGGAT
>JARHVA010008767.1:242500-245000 GCA_037957365.1 Torreya grandis
CAATTTGTACTATTTTTTATCCCTTTCACTTCTTGCATGTGTTTTTCATAATAAAACAATACTAAATAGAGATTATAATTTAAAGTAAAATAATTTTTTTCATAAAACTTTAACTCTTCCTTTTACTAATTATGAGAATAAATGCAAACATAAGAAGAAAAAATGATTATGTTAAATGGTTTGGGATCGAATATGGGATCTTTATATGTGACTCTAATGCCTAGAGCTAACCCTAAACTCTAAGCTTATGATACTAGAAAGGATAATAGAGGTATAAATATGATGACAAATGCAATACTATATCATCTAGAATGATGCAATACAAGTTACAAATGATAAATTTAGAATCATATCAACTATATTGTTTCAGTAAAGGGAGAGATAAGTAAGAAACAAAATATATCAGTCTAGTAAATATAATAGGAATGTATATTGGTTAACAATATTGAATGGAAAGTAGATTAAAAATTTTAAAATTACAGAGTTAATGTAGATCAAACTTGTAGTAATAAATCTATGATTGAATAATGTTCAAAAATGAATTTAAAAATAACATTTATTGATCACAACCCATTCTTAATTCACTCTTTAAGGTGTTCATTTATAGAGAATGATGCAATGTCATGCCCCTAGAATAAAAAATATTCATATGGTGATAGAAGTGAAAAATATTAGTTGTTTACATATTCACCACTTAGAGACCATCATGTGTCACAATAGTGTAACATAGGATTGTACGTTGGGATAGAAACATTAAAAAAAAAACATATCATAACTAAAAAGAAAAGATTAAATAACTATTAAGAATTAATGAATGAAAGTAACATATACATACATTGACTAAACTTTACACTTAAGTAACACATGTCAATACCATAGTATTGATATTATAAGCTATGGTAACTATATCTGAGAAACCCTAAGGATAAATGGCTAAAAATGGGTCAAATTAATATGCAGATATGCAATATTGTCAATAAATGTATGTAAATTTAAAAAATATTAGAAATTAATGAAAAACTTTAAAAAATGAAATATGAAATTGATAATCCTTTGTTAAAAAATAATATAAAAAAAGTAGATGGGAAACAAGGAATAATATGACGATCCATAAAGCTAGGGATGATATGGTATTACAACAAACTAAGAAATGTATCCATAATAAGATAAGTGAAAACAAAAATAAAAATAAAAGACATAAATAACTATTCAATGTTTATAAGAGTATCACTGTAAGATAATTCCACCTAAAATAAAAAGTAAATGGGTTGAAAAGAGGGTGAAACATGAGTTCATAAAATGGAAAAACACGATTATATACCCTATAAAGAGGGAATATAAAACTTGTGCCAAAACATAACTAATAAAAAACGCTGTAAGATAGTGCAATGATGAAAAAAACATTTCAATATAACTCAAAGATGAAATTTATATTCTAAATATGGAAAATATAAAATTATCATAATGCTAGCATGCTTGAAACTGATTTTAGAATATGAAATATATAATATTGGACAAATTTAGAAAAAACTCACATGTTTTGTGGGGTTGATAAGGAAAAGGGAAGGGAAAGAGGGTGTCACAAAGGCAAACACATGGTATTTACTTTGAACAAGACACTCAAATCAAGTTGAAAATACTAAGACATTTCAACATCAATGGTCTTGGAGAACTGAACATAGAAAACATCCACTTGGGATAAGTAGTGAAGCATAAATATCATTTTGTGTAGACTGACATGTACTAAAGAAAATGATTGTACCATCCCACAATGTGTTATCAACTCCTCAAGTGCCCTTAAAAATTTGTCAATCTACTATAAATATTGGGTATTTGTGTGAGAAATTATGTAGCATGAGAATGTTAGAAGAATTTTATTAATAATGATGTAATAAGACCTGCTACCATAGTATAATAGTAGACTACACAATAATGGACTTTGACATAGAAAACATCCACTAGGGATAAGTAGTGAAGTGTAAATATCATTTCATGTAGACTAAAATGCATTAAAAAATAAATGATTCTATAATCCCACAATGTGTTATCCACTCCTCGAGAACCCTTACAAATAAATCAATCTAGTATAAGTATCAGGTATTTATGTGATAAATTATGTGGGAAGATAATGTTAGAATAATTTTATTGATAATGATATAATAATACCTACTACCATAGTATACTATCATACTACACACTAGTGGACTTTGGCTCTATCATGAAGCTAACTATGAAGTTTGAGAATCAACTACAATAGGAGATGTGCCTAAAAGATCACATCTTTTTATGTGATTTTAAATTTAATAAATAGTTTGCTTTTTTGCATTATATTTTCTTATGATATGGTTTTTAACTTATTTGGATTTTTTATATTTTCCTCCTCCATATAGATCCCAAAGAACTATTAATAGGTGTTGGATATGACTACCAAAAGATAAATTACATGTAGCTTTTAAAGACTAGAACCTTAAAATAATGGTTCCTAAATGCTCCTAAACTT
>JARHVA010008767.1:250000-270000 GCA_037957365.1 Torreya grandis
AAAATAACTGCTTAGTACACCCCTATTTGACCTATTCTAGATTTCCTAATCATCTAGGGTAATGTAACTACGTAGAAAGGATGGAATTTAAAAATTTAAATGAAATAAAATGTTTGAATTAATTACCAACTACTTCTTTGTATCTCTCCAAATTCTCTCACGTGCCATGTCAAAACCTATTCAGCCTAGCCCATTCCTCATTCAATGCTTATAGGACAAATTTAAAAAAAAAATGAAATCCATTGAAAATCTCCAAATCTTCCACACGCCACCATTCTCTACATGAGGATAGTTTTTTTTTTTATATATTTTAAATGCAAATCTCCCTTACTTGATATCATATGCTAGAAAAGACTTATATATTAACTAAATTTAAATGTTTTTGGTGTGCTTCTCTTTTACTGGATATACTTGTAGGTCATAAGTAGTTTTTGGAAGATAGATGAATGTAAAAAAAAGACAAAGAGTAGAAATTTTCTGGCTGTAACAATATCTCTTAAGCTGAATAATAACTCTATTATAGATTTTGATTTCAAATAACATTAATAGGGGAATGTCCTAAGGAGAACTTGATGAATGCAAAAAGAGCATTAACTCTATTTTATGATGCTATATTGTATATGTTTTAAATGAAATATATAAACTTAAATCTTTTGTATACATTCTCTATTTTACTTTTACACTCTATTTTTTAGTTTGGTTTTATCATCTACCTCTCCCCTCTACCTGGTATCAGAGCTTAGGGTATTTAAAATAAGGATTTTAGAACAAGTTATCACTATCAAAAATGGTAGGAAACACAAAATTAACAAACCCTCAGATTCCATAATTTAATGGGAAAAACTATGATTATTGGGCAATCACCATGAAGGCATTAATTTGTTCTCAAGATATATGGGATCTTATTGAGAAGGGAGTTATAGAACTAATAGATGCATCAACATAAAGTGCTTTAACCTGAGTAGATAAATATTTGTTGAGGGATAATAGAAATAAGGACTCCAAGGCTCTTTGTTACATCTTCCAAGCAGTGCAAGAGAGCATATTTCTAAGGATTGCAACAGCAACAAAGTCCAAATAGGCATGGGATATTCTTCAAACAACATATCAAGGCATGCTAAACGTTAAGACAACTAAATTATAAATGTTAAGAAGGTATTTTTATAAAAAAAAATCATTAAAGACAATGAATCAATAGATTCATTTTTCACTCAAATTATTGGACTGGTAAACCAGATCAAATGACATGATAAAATTGTTGAAGAAAGGAGAGTGATTTAAAATATTTTAATAAGTTTGTCTACAAGGTTTGAATCAATTATGGTGGTGATAAATAAAATAAATAACCTCTCACAGTTTTCTATTGATGAACTCCATGCATCTCTCGCTTCACATGAACATTGGCTAATCAGGTCAACAAACTCATCATTGGAGCATGTCTTTAAAACACAAGCTTAAATCAACCATGGAAGAGGTAGCAGAGGAACAAGTTTTAGAGGCAGAGGAATAAATTTGTATTGAGGTGGAAGAAACAACCCATAAAACTCAACTGGAAGAGGTAGTAGCCAATATCCAAGTCATAATACAACTCAAAATAAGCCTCAAGGCTAAAGGTATGAAAAATCTCAAGTCCAATTTCACTATTGAAAAAGGTATGGGCATTATTCAAATGAATGTATGAAGAAGCAATATGAATTTAACAAACAAAACACAAATTTCACAAAAAATAAATAAAATAAAAATTAGATCAAAGCACTATGTTTTTGGCATGCAATGTAGCACAAGTAAATGAAAAAGTTGTATGGTTTTTAGACTCAGGTTGTAGCAATCACATGACATGGAACCTATAAATGTTCTCAAGTTTAGATGAAAGTGTAATGAAAACATTGGGTAATGACAACAAAGTTTCAGTTATAGGAAAAGGAAACATCAACATTCTAACTACATAGGGGGAGAAGAAGTATATTTTTGATGTATATTTTATGCCTGGTCTAAAACACAATTTGATGAGCATAGGGCAGCTCATTCAAAATGGGTATAGCATGTTGTTCAAAAACAAAAAGTGCACACTTTTAGATAAATTTCCAATTAATGAACTCATTGTAAAGGTTGAAATGACAAACAATATGATGTTTTCCCTAAAGATTAAGCTGGATTTGAATGTGAAATATGCTCAATCACAACCCAAAATGAACACACAAGTGGATAAATAAGAAGTTGTAACCATCACACAAACAATCTTTCAAGGAGAAATAAAAGATGAAAATTTGTTATGGCACCTAAGATTGGGTATCTCAACTTTCGAGGTTTGAATCTATAAAATAATAAATGTATGGTAAAGGGTTTACCATTAATAGATAATCCAAAAGGAGTATGTGAAGGATGTATCTTGGGAAAGCAACATAGAGAGACATTTCTAATAGCCAAGTCAATTAGAGCAAAGGCACCTCTAAAAATTCTGCATTGAGATTTGTGTGGACATATGTAAACACTCTCAATTGGTGGAAGATACTAAGATTTGAATTTTATTGATGATTATTAATGGAAAATATGGGTCTACTTTTTAAGGCAAAAAAATGAAGTGTTTGATTACTTCCATCAATTCAAGGCACTTGTTGAGAAGCAATGTGGACAATACATCAAAGCATTGATAATGGATAGAGGTGGTGAATACATCTCAAATAAATTTCTAATTTTTTTCAAATGCCATGGGATTCATAAGAAATTCACAACTAGAGACACACCTCAATAAAATGGGGTAGCTGAAATGAAAAATAGAATAATCATGAAAATAGCAAGAAGCATGTTGAAAGCAAAACATTGTCAAATGAATATTGGGCTGAAATTGTAGCTTATGAAACATACATTATGAATATATGTCCATCCAAGAGTGTGTAGAATATGCTTCTTGAAGAAGCATGGACCGGAAGAAAACATAGTGTTGCTCACATGAGAGTATTTCGATGTGTGGAATATTCACACGTGCCAGATGAGTTGAGAAGAAAATTAGACAACAAAAGAGAAAAGGGTATATTTTTTGGTTATAGTAATGAATCTAAGACATACAAACTATACAATCCAATAACCTATAAATTTATAATCAGCATAGATGTACACTTCATAGAAGATGAAGCATGGGATGGAAGTTTGGATATAACAATCAATATTGAAGCCAACTTACCACAAGAAGATATAGATGTTTTTATAACAGCAAGTACTCCATCAAATGTGACTCCTTCCACACCCATTCAAGGTCATAAAATTGGTGAACAAATGACACCATCATCAAGTGTAAGGACAACCCCATGCATTCAAGCATCCACTCCTTCAAATGAATAACAAACACAATCTACAAGTGGAAATAAAGGTGTAGGACCAACAAGTCCACATTCCACAAGTTCTAGTGCAAGTGATATGTCAAATCCCACATTAGCAAGCTTGAGGAGACAAAAAAAGATAAGTTTAAGAGACATTTATGAACAAAATGAAGGTGATAACAGTGATGGTCTTATTTATCTTTTTCATTTTGTTCACAAGTAGAAGATCCAATTCATTATGAAGATGAAATTGAGGATGAAAAATGGGTAAATGCAATGGATGATGAAATTGATGCAATAGAAAATAATCAAACATTGGAGTTAGCAAGTCTTCCAAAAGGCAAGGATCTTATAGGAGTGAAGTGGGTTTACAAGACTAAGTTGAATGCAAATGGTGATATGAAAAAGCATAAAGCAAGACTAGTGGTAAAAGGATATTCACAATAGCTCGAGATTGATTATAACGAGACATTTGTTCTAGTAACACATTTAGACACCATGAGAACAATAATTGCAATAGCATCTCAAAACAAATGGCCAATTTACCAAATCGATGTGAAATAAACCTTTTTGAATGGTTATCTTGAAGAAGAAGTTTATTTGGAGTAGTGACATGGGTATGAGATTTTGGGTCAAGAAGATAAATTCTACAAATTGAAGAAGGCACTCTATGGAATCAAGCAAGCCCCAAGAGCTTGGTACAATAGAATTGACTCTTATCTTTTGTAAAATGGCTTCAATAGGTGCAATGGTGAGACTACATTGTATACCAAGATGAATAAGCTAGGTGAGATCATAATTGTTTGCTTGTATGTGGATGATTTGATATTCACGGGAGAATTGGTAATTAATTTATTCAAAGGAGCTATGAAAAAGTAGTTTGAAATGAATGATTTAGGCCTCATGAATTTTTTTCTTGGTATTAAGGTAAACCAAAGTGATAATGGTATATTCATATCCCAATCTAGGTAAGAAAATGACATTTTGAAAAGGTTTAATATGACAAATTACAAATCAGCTCCAACACCAAATTTGTATAAAAGACTTGTTGGCAGCCTCATGTATTTAATAGTCACAAGGCCTACCATAATGTATGTACTTAGTCTTATCTCAAGGTTCATGGAGTCTCCGAAGGACATTCATTGGCAAGCAGAGAAGAGAATTCTCATATATGTGAGTGGAAAAGGGAACTATGGCATTCAGTATTCAAGGTCAAATGAGTTCAAGCTCATAGGATACACAGATAGTAATTGTGCTGGAAGCATTGATGATAGGAAAAGAACATCCAGTTATATTTTTCATTTTGGAATAGGTGTAGTTTCATGGGCTTCAAAGAAACAACCAATTGTCACTCTCTCATCAGTTCAAGCAGAGTATGTAGCAGCCACAAGTGCATCATGTCAAGTAGTTTGAACAAGAAAAGTTTTGAAATATCTAAGGCAAGAACAAGAAGAGGCAACAACGATCTATTGTGACAACAATTCAACTATAGCATTGTCCAAGAATCCAATTTTTCATAAAAGAAGTAAACATATTGACACGAGATATCATTTCATTAGAGAACTAATCAACAATGGAGAAATCTTTTTGGATCTTTGCAGGTCTCAAGATCAGTTTGCAGACATTTTCACCAAAGCATTAGGGAAAGAATGTTTTTTGTTTCAAAGAGATCGATTGGGCATCATATATGGCAGTAGTTGTCATTAAGGGGCAGTGTTGGAATTAATCATCAACTACTTCTCCATATCTCTCTACCTGCTCTCACATGCCATGTTAGAACATCTTCAACCCAGCCCATTCCTCATTCAGTGTTTACAGGACAGATTTAAAAAAATATGAAATTCATTGCAAATCTCCAACTCTTCCACACGCCACACCATTCTTTGCATGAGGACAGTTTTTTATTTTTACTTTTTTGATATGTTTTAAATGCAAATCTCCCTTACTTGATTTCCTACTCTGGAAAAGACTTACATATTAATTACATTTAAATGTTTTTGGTTTGCTTCTCTTGTGCTGGATATACTCGTAGGTCTTACGCTGTTTTTGGAAGATAGATGAATGTTAAAAAAAGACAGAGCAGAAAGTTGCTGTCTGTAGCAACAGCTCTTAAGCTGAACAATAGCTCTGTTGTAGATTTTGATTTCAAACAGCTTGAACAGGTGAATGTGGTAAGGAGAACTGTGTGAATGAAGAAAGAGCAGCAGCTCTGTTCTATGATGGTAGATTGTTTATGTTTTAAATGAAATATATAAACTTAAATCTTTTGGATGCATTCTCTATTTTACTTCTGCACTCTGTTTTTGAGTTTGGTTTTATCCTCTGCCTCTCCCCTTCATAAAATACGTAAGGTGACTATTTATTTATATTAAGACCCTTTAACACATTACATTGTTTTCCCACTAAATACACACATTTTTTGATGTGCAATTTCTATGTACATTAGATTGCCTCTCTTCGTTACCCATGATTAGGAATTTTTACTCTACTAGTATTATAAAGTTTAACACTAAATAACTATTTTTAATGAATATTGTAAAACAAGTTAAAAAATAATAGATATTTGGTTTAACAAAAATGTATATTTATTCTGTTAATGGAAAATAGTTGATTAAGAAGGAAAAGAATGTAAACTATTACGGTTGGGTTCTAGATTGGAATCACACCACATCCTCAATATATATGTTAAAAAAAAAATTTAGTCACATTGGAAAACATTAGGGCCCACCAACTCTCAATCAATGCTCAAAAAACGAAATCTGTTTATCGGATGTGTTATCAAATTTTTGTCTTCCCTAACCATGTTTACCTTTTCCATGCCAAAGGTTTCATTTGAATTTAAAAAATAAATATGAAAATCCATTTTGCTATTAGCTTGTTTGAAGACAGTGAAAAATAATGCTTTAACGCTGAATTTTGATTAGCTGCTGTCCTCATTCAAAAATTAGGTTCACATCTATGTTACGAAGCATTCCAAAATTTTGAAATTCTATTCCTTATTCTGCAATAGAACATTAGTAAAATAGCATTCCTAAAATATTCTTTATACAACGACGGCTAACAGAAAACATCAGAATACCTTTAGAACTAATGTTTAAAAGCGTCAGGGAGGAGGATTGTAGTGTCCTATTTCGGGACTATGATCCATCGGATAAGACACCATTGGAACATTCTTCATACTTTTATTATTTACCTCTTCATCTTTATGAGATGTAAGAACATTTTTGTTCCGGTCATCTATATCACGTTCCATCGTAACATACCTGTGAGCATTACCAGCGCCGATATTAAGATCGACCAAGGGTGAAGAAGCCCGGGTTCATCTTGGTATTCCCATGTTCTTAGAAGACCGAGCTTCCCCACAACAAAATAAACAAAATGGAAAGAAGAATCCGTTGGGTAGTCATTTTGCAATTACAATAACCTATTCTTAGCTGAAACACTGGAGATAGAAAACAGAGCACTTGTTAGTCTCTGCTAAAAGAGAATATTAAAAAGTATAGAAGAAAGAAGGCAAGTGAACCTGCGACTCAATACTTCCAGTGCATATGGTTCGACCTTTCTATATATACACAGCGGATGCTTCCTTTTCACACCATTGGGTTTCGTTTTCCAGCTAACACATATATAAATAAACCATTCAAATTAGACTCTTTCCCATCAAGCATAGAAATGGAGAGGCTATAGGCTGTTTTTTGGTTTGACATTGTATAAGATCGCTAAAATTTTCACAATGTCGTAAATAGTTACAGGTTGTATACTTTTTCTAGTATTTATACGGTTAAATATATAATAATATGTGTATTAATATTTAAGTGGAAAAAAGTTTATAATATAATGATATGTATTAAAAAAATTGTAATTTATAAGTCGCTGACAGAAATAGGCGTCAGCAAATTTTTAACTGACGGAAGGTTAAAGTTGAAATATCAGACCTGGTCAGATTACTTTATATATAAAGTCCTAAAAATATTAAAAAATTAAAAAAAAAATCACTTAAATGCATTTAATATACAAAGTACATTGAAAAGTTGTATGTCATATGAAAATAATATTATCTATCATATACGTTTACATTTGCAAGTAAAACAACGTAATCGATCGCGCAGTTTTTAAATGTAAGAATGCAATTCATTGTTTTCGGTGTAACTCAATTTTTGTTTGACTGAAAACATTCGATGGAGTCAATCTTCTCTTTTAAATTTTTCGATAACATTCACTGGCCAAACATTTTTGGTCATCATTTCTCACCATTGAATTAAATATCAGATTTACATCTGCATTGTTTAAAATATAACTAGTGACGCTTATCTTCTCGAGCTTGACCTATTATATAGACTTTAATCAGTTACTGAGTGACAATGTCAATTGCAGCACTAGAAAATATATTGAAAAATAATGATGAAAAGAATGCACACGCAAGAATATATTAGCATTTTTGTGCCATTTTATGGAACATTTTCAGCATTTCTTATTTGATAATGCAGACATACAAGAACATTGAAAGTGTGAAAAGAATCAGATTATTCCTTAGATCTTTTTTCAAAGGATTTTATTATGAATCTTCAAACTGTAAAAACAAGTTTATTAGTAAACATGGATAATTTTATTATCGATTCGTTTCGGTTTCGGTCGTTAACGCTAACTGACGAACTGCCTCTTAGATGCCATAACTTAAAATACCATATTCTGGAAAGGACATAGCATGAAAGCGCCTGGCATCGATTAAAGAGTCCATATTGGCTGCTACAACATCGAACAACATGGCCATGTGAAAATACACTGATAATTGCTTTACCATTCCGTCCCTTCACGTTATTTTTATTTAAATTTGTCCCTTCCAGATATCTTTAACTGCACTCTTTTTGTGCTATTATCTCTATTCTCTACTTAAATGGGTCCTTTCGTTGCCGACCGCATGTGTTATGTTATGCCGATGTTGCACTCTGAACAGTCATGCGCTTGAACATTTTAAAACGAGATACCAACTCTTCCGTGTGCGAAAGGGCATATGAAAAATAATAATGAAAACATAATAATGTAGACGAGGTAACATAGCAAAGCAGCCATTTGAACTCCACGGTGTAAATCCAATTAAAAAAAAAGAAACGTTAGCAAAGCACGGCAGGTCAATTGAAAATACGAAAGAAATAACAATAAGAAAGCTCATCTGTGAAGGAGGAGGTCGAGGATCATCCCTAGGTAGTTCATCATTCCAATAAAAAGGTTCAATTAAAAGATGATCAAAGACCACCCATCCATCCGTGGGATTTGAAGGAGCCAAAGAAACAATAATACCTAAGACATGAGGACGCTGCACCACATTGCAAATAGGGCAGGGCCATGAGCAGGCAAACCACATTGAGACAAACCAATGATGTATTTCCCATGAGGAGGTGGCATAATTCCCTGCATGTATATGTTAGGAAAAAAAAGTTATGTACACAACATATCACACTAGTCTTTGTATATATGTGTTAGAAAAAAATATTATTTGCATAGCATATCAAGCACACTATGAAGGATATAAGCATAGATAATGGCATGTGTAAGTACATAATCTCAATCATTATAACATAGAATGATCATAAAACAATATAACCTAGGTGTATCATGTTCAAAGAAGTAGAATCCCCTAAAGTACTAATGACACGAGTAAAGGGATGGCCTCACATACCTATGTGCATATATCATGCACATCGGTATGCTTGAATCACACTCAAAAGATATGTTAAACATATGTTATATATTGAAGGAAAGGATATGCTATATACCACCATGGAACCAACAAGATAGATGACAAGGAGATAATAAGATATGGAAATGCTCAATTTGTTTTTGGGATTTTGAATGTTTGATTTTTTTTGGTATTTTTGGAATATTTTAAAGGACTAATCAAAGAAGACTTTGTCATCAAAAGTTGTAGGATCAGTTGAGACAATTTTTAGCCTTAGTTTATAGTGACACATTATCACATCCTCAATGCTTTTGTGTATTTTTTAACCTGAAGCCATCGGTAAGGTAGAATCACCATATTTATCATGTTTTATGCAAATCTCCCTATCTCTAACAGTAAAGGTAATAACATATATCTGGTATTTGATGTTGCATTCCAATCAGCTAACCAATGTTGTCTAAAATCTAATTTGAAATGTGGATCCTAATATAATATCCATATGATTTTGGGGATCACTAGTAGTCCACATGTGCTGGGTAGGTTGATGTACCCATGCGATTCTGGCATCAATAGAGAATACGTTAATTTCTCTGTATCATGTCCTAACTATTGAGTAAATGTAGTGCTAAAAATTATATCCCAATTACTGATATCAAACCTGAGATATTGACAACAGACTCATCAATATTAACATTATTAATTTGATCTTCATGCCTTGGTGGACTTGAAGGATGGTTTCTTATGATTTTTTTGAAGTATTATGTATTTTGATTTTATCAAACAAATCTATATGTCTCCTTCACTCTTATATTTATGAAGTTGATTTTCTAATGCCTCATATTCATTTGTATTATGGTCAACAATCAGATGGTAGTTATAATATGGTAATCCCTCTTTAGGAAGAAGTCTATTGCCTACTATATGTCTATTACGAGGCAAGGATATTATCTAATGTTCAAGTAACATAGACAATATTGTATCCAGAGTATCTTGGTTTGTTGTGATCTATAACACCTATTTTGGAGTCTTATGACAAACTTCTACATTATTTACATCATGTATTTTCAATTGTCCCTTGTAAGTTTTACTCATTGTTTGTAGCCAAGAGGGATGTATGGAATAACAATAATTTACATTTTCATCTTGTTTTTTTGGTTGGAAAAGAGACACCTTCATCGACGCAAGCATCTATTTGGATGCAAGAGTTTGGGAACCTAGAAAATAGGCACATGTCCAAAACTCATAGAGAAGGATAATGATCAGGGTTATTTCATTTTATAAATTATAGATGACCCAATCATCATAATAACAATCATCAAACTAAGATAAAAGTAATTAGGCACATATAGATAGTGAATGTGATCCTTTTGATAGTGGGAAGGTCATCAAACTGAAGGGTTCAACCATGATAGGTATTTTTCAAATGTACAAGAGTAAGGTGCCATACATTTCATATTTAGTATCTTTGATAGTAACCGTTATTGTTATAAAAATTTAGTAATTAGATATATAAGAAGGTGCATGATATGTATGTATATATCTTCGCATGACACTTATATTCCTTTCACAACATTTTCATAAATGCTTTCATGATATATTCATTATTATGATGACTTATGATCCACATGTTAACATTTTATTCTAAATGTTACATATGTTACATAACATGTTTTGTTTAACACTTTTCTTTTAAGATGAGTAATTCACATTTGACATCACTCATCTCAAAATGAGAGCATATTATGGGCTTGTCATAGAAATGAAAGTATCTATTTAAATAGATAATTCAAATTTTATTATAGATTAAAATATTTAGGGAGTTCATATTGGTCCATATTATTTCTTTTTTAGGAATATGGGATAAATATTTACAAATTTAAGCATATTTGAGAATATAATTAATGTATAGACAAATTCATAAATAATATAAGCTATAGGTTTTGAGATATTCTAGATGTGAGAAAAAATACTATGTAGATGCATAACATTATATGTGATGTTGGCACCAACTATATTATGTTTTGACATATGAAAATTAATAATACACATACACACTATTAAATTCCTATATTATGGCATTGATGGTCCCTAGAAGTGAACACTTTGAATCAACAAGTATATGTGTAATAATTGACTAAAATGAGTAGAGTGGTTGAGGTTCAATGACATTCAACACCCTAGGCATTAATTTGAGAGCTCAACATATGGCTCAAGCTTTCATAGTGAGGATAAACATTGGTTAAATAAGTAGTATAATTGAGGTTCAATAACTCCCAACGTCATATGCACCACTCCCTATTTATGATGGTTGGGACATTTCCATTCCCAACTAATGACATTTCCTTACTCTATAATTTAGAGAATGATCACCCCCAATTATAAAAAAAATCATCACGATTCACAATTTTCTGGTACTTCAACAAGGAAATGACATATCCAACATATCATAGTGAAACATGGTTCACACAACTTACTGGTGTATTTATTTTATTCTATTCCATATAAAAATTATTAATTTTTTTCATATTTCATTTTCATATCTAAACATTGATTATTTCATATGCATTTTAGTTCACTGCGAATAAATATACACATTCAAATCCTCCTTCCAAATGGAAATTATGTTGCACACACCTAGGTACATCTCTTTATTATTTTACTCTAGCATTATATTTCATTTCAATAATAGAATAAAAGTAAGGCATTTTTAGACACTAAAATATCATATTATACACATAAAAATTTCATTCTTGGCTTGCTTTCCCCTTAAATCAAATGTTCATAAAAATGGATCTTACACATCCTTCTCTCACTTCTACATGATTTCCATGGATTTGAGCTTCCCAATGTGTTATATGTCACCTAAAAGAATTCTATAATTTATACCTAACATCTACAATATCATACTTAGACTATATACAAATCATCATTTCACTATTCATGCATTTCATTATAGTCTATTGGATTCATATTCATTTAGGATATCATATGGCTCCAAATATAATTAACTCATCCTTAAATCAAGTAATGGTCAACTTATACATTTTATATGGCAATAGATAGTGATCTAACACTTCCAATTCAAATAGATTACCCTATTCTTTCCATTTCATCATTCAACCACAAGGAAAATATCCACTCCCAGTATAACGCATCTCATCCAAGCTAATGTTTCTATTTTCCATTTGTTAAAAGTTAAATCACATGTTGCATTTAGTAAATGAGGAAGATTTCACACATACGCTCAATGTGGAGAATTACATGGGGATTCCATTCCCTCTTCAAAGTGTAGTATATGTATAAAGTTCTCAAGCATAGATTGGGTAGTGGTTTAGGTCCTCTCAATCCACCATTCTTCCTCATTTGTATTCCTAAAACTAGTGTCAAAAGTAGACCAAGGCTGTCAAATAGCTGGAGACATTGATATACTTTGATATGACATATGGAGACTAATTACAAGTAGGCACAATAGCCTATATGAAAACAAATATAAATATTACAAAAATAGAAAAATATTATTAAAAATATGTTATTGTCTCTAGTGGATATCTAAAGAAATATGTAATCATCATGGTGTATCTAGACACCTAGTTATTAATCCAAATAGATCTTAATTCAAGGTCCATCCATTTCCATAACCTGTAGTTTATCTTTATCTTCCATATAATAGAAACATGCTAATTATTTTAATCCCTTAAGTGATTTCTATTTATAATAAGTGCAAGTGTTCAATTTATATTTTTTCCATCTGCTATCCTATTTGTGTATTATTTATATACTTTATATAATCTAAATAGTTCCTTAGATTTATATATTTTAGGATTCCCATTCCAAAAAATGTAAAATACTCAAAATAAATTGGATTACATGTGGTTAGGCATATGTAAACATACATAGTTCATTGGAGTTTGTAACATTAATAACACATAATTTAAAGAAAGTCATCATGGTTCATGAAATCACCTTAAATTGGTCAATAAAACACACATATTATGTCCTTTCATGGGAGATTCTGACATGAGCATATGAGCTTTGTTGATATTTAGTTATGTCCTATTTATCTTATCTTTGGTTTCACTATATTCCCTAGACATCTCTTTAATAATTCCCAATCATCCGTAGTTTACTAGCTTGATTCTTTTAGGCCCAAAGACCTCTCTTGGACCCGAACCCATCCCCCCAGGTCCCAAACCCCCTTGAAAATAATGCTATAAACTAGACTATAGCACTGAAACCTAGGGTGTCCAGTTTTCAACGCTATTATCCAAGGTCAATATGACCCTCAACAGTTAGTTTTCTCTACTAGATAGGTCCTAACCCGTTTATTTACTTTATTCCTAAGTCTGGCCTTTGTCAGCCAAATGCAAATAAAGCTCTGAAATTTGAGATAAAGGGTCTCCTATAGACATAATAGAAATCAGTCAATATTATAACTTAACTTCACTGCATCACACTTAGATTTATATTCTTGATCAACAAAGGGCCTAAGCAAATTTCATTCTTCCATCAATCATCTGCATTAACTAAGCATGTTCCCTAAGGGAGAACTACATCATATCTAAGACCCTAGCTTGAGGGTTAATGTAGGTAGCAATAAGAACAGTAGCAATTCTAGATTGTGTGATCATTCTTCCCCTAACCCAGTTTTCCCCCTTTGGCATTTGATCTATTTTAATGTTTCCATGTGTGTAAACAAGTATAGGTATTGAAGATGAAAATAGAACCCCAGTAAGACTCGATGACTTCTATAATCTAAAACATGATCTATAGGGTCTCTTGGAGCTGAGGGATAGAAACTAGAAATATCAAGAAAAGTAGATCAAAAGGACTATAACACCAAAAACATGACTATAGCACTGGATCCCAAAGTGTCTAGTTTTTTATGCTAATGTTTAGGTAGAAAATACACTTGTTAGTCTTGTTTATAATAGTCTACCTAGCTAGATCAGTGATTTGTACTTCCAAAATACTTTGTTTTAGTTCAAAAATTCAATAAGTTTACATCACATCCCCTATTTTCTATTCTTAGTAATAAATTTATCAAATCTTGATTTAGAAAACCCAATAGGTTAACCTAGGCATATTATTATTCACTTATTTTCTAGATTAATCTAGACCCTTTACTAATTAGGAAATTAAACACATAGTTTCCCAAAAATAGTAAAAAAATTGGTGAAATTGACTTACTTCAAATTTTTGCACAAAAACCCCAGAACCCTAGGGCTAATTTATTTTTATTTTTAGTAATATTTTATTGATTTTTCCTAAATTTAAAAATAAAAAAACTACAAATAAATTGGAATATTTTTAATAAATTTTCTAAAAACCTAGATTTTAAAACTAGGTCATCTAACAACAAGGCTACCTCCTTGCCAATTTAAAAAATATATATTTTAGAATTTTTATAAAATAATTACCTTGTAAAAAATTATTTCAAAATTTCAAAATCAGTCGTTTCTTGTGCAAAAATTGAATTTTTATAAATTCTAATTTTTGTATAAATTTTTGTGAAATTATTCCATTTCAAAAATAATTTTAGAATTTCAAATTATTGCATAATATTCAAAAATTCTAAAAACCCTAGATAGAACCACTAGGTTCCTAAACTATGTCCTCAAACCACAAATTACCCTCCCATATAATTTTTAGAAAAATACTTTGACCTTATTGCAAATAATTTTGGTTAGAAAAAGTAATTTTCAAAATTTAATGTTTATATTTGTGCCTCATCCTTCTCATCCCTTGGATAAAATTCTCAAATTTTCTTACAATTATGACAATAATTGGATAAATTCGCCAGATTGCACATTAGCTAAAACTATAGAAAATGATTTCGTTTATAGTGAAGATAATGACTATTATTGTAATGAAGGCTATGATGATGTACATAATCATGAGGATGAATAAAAAATAGATGGATATTTTTCTCTTAAACCCATCTCCTTTATTCTTTCTTCTAATGAAAATAATTTTGATAAATGGGAAAATTACTTCTCACCTCATTCTCCTAGGCACAATGCACAAAATTCACAAATTAATAATTAATTTCAAATGAACATCTCATTGGTGATTATTTAATTCCAGGCGAACCTAATCTATCTCTACCTTTTGCTACTGTTAAGTTTAAAATACAACAATATAATTCACTATAATTAAATTACCAAAGCATAGTTCAAATGATGCATTATGTGTTCCTAACTCTACTCTTTGAAAAGAATGTTCAAATGATAAATCTTCTACTCTTACTTCTCATGATTCAAATGAAGGAAATTTATATATTCAATCCATGGATATCATAGATACACATGATATTCCAAATTTGAATGATAAATTATTGCATATTACAAAGGAATAAAATCTTTCTCTTTCACCTCTCCCTAGCAATGTTGGAAGTGATTATTAATAAAATAGTGAACATGGAAATGAATTTGAAAATGAAGATGATATGCAAATGATGATTCAAATTCTTTTATTTCCAATGAATAAAATGAATATTATTATAATGCATGTAATAATGATGACTACTATGTATATAGTGAAGAAGAAACTTCATCTCATGATTCTAACCCTTCTCTCAAGTCTCATGCATGCCAAAATGTTGATTCTATAACTATGAATGATTTTATTTCTAATCATGCACATGTTAATATTATAAGCATATCTTATACTAATTTAGATTGTGATTCAATAGAATATAGAGATACAAATGAATCTCCTAAGACAACGCTCACTACAGTAGAACCCAATTCTCACCAATCACCCAAAGAGAATGGTATCCCACATCCCTCTCACAAGGTCCAAGATACCATTAATGCCAAAGTTCAAGTGAACACACCACATCTTTATGATTCTATTGTTAAATGTATCATTCCCATGGTTAAAATTAACAATCAAATTCAATGATTAAATGAACCAGTTCAAGATAATAATGTACCATCCTAGGAGATCCTTTCCTTGATGTATGTAATTGGAAAATTAAAACACCAATAACATCTTATTACACTAAAAAGCAAAGATTATAATTCTTGGATGGATGCTACTAATCTACATGGTAACCTTATTTCAAATACATTCATAAAAGTGACATTGCCTAAGCATTTCTAAACACCATCATTACTCACTTTGATGGAACTAGAGATCTATTCTCACATCTTAAAGCCTTTTAGAAGGCTTTGCCACCGCATTGAAGCCCTTTGATTCTATTTAGGTTGTTTCAGTAGACATTAGTAGGGGAAGCACATAATTGGTTCTTTCATCTACTACTCATCTATTCATTTCACACACATACTGACTTAGAGGAGGCATTTCGCAAGAACTACAGTACAAACATAGACCCTCATATTACATATGAGAAGCTTTCCACACTACATCAAAATTATTTAGAGTCAATAAGCGAGTATAACTTTAGATGTAAGACTCAGTTGTTATGATTGATATACAAACCAATAGACCTAGAGGTTAAACATATCTTTATTAAGGGGCTTCATCAACCTCTCCTCGCACATCTACTTTATTAGATAGAGCCTTATTTTAGACATTTTTGTTACATAGTTATAGTATTAGAAAAGAAATTACGATTGATTGAGACAAATTCAGTTGATTGGATCACTCTAGATTTCACATCAACATCTTTAGATATAGCTCCTACTACTTATCATATACCATGCCCTAGAGAAGACAAAAGACCACAACTAGAAAATAAAAAAATCAAGAACAAAGATCAAGTTTTCATAACACAACCTACAATATGCAATACAAAGAACTACCAAAAAGCACCACTACATTTTAATTTAAATTGGGATATCCCATATATCATAGTATTGGCACTACTAGATAGGATGTTAATTGCATTATCTTCTATTCATCGATGAGATCCACATCTCTTACATAAACAACCATATCGACCCTTTTATAATTATCATCATATCCATGGACACAATGATGATAACTATTTTGGATTCCATGATTGCATTTCTAAATGTGTTGATCATGGTATTATAGAATTCACATAGGGGGCATATATATCTCCTTCATAATGGAACCCTAAAACTCATTCCTCCACGACTGAGTCATCCTAGGACATTATTTTATAGGAATCATCATTCACTCATCATGTAAGTCATGTGGTTCATAGGAAACAATATCACAAGAGATCTCTTATTCCATCTATTTAGAAAGTTTAGAAACTAGTACGTCACAAACAACCCATAGATAGCAATGTAGTCCATGGTATACATAGTACAGTTCCATATACATATCCAATAGAGTCACAGTCACCACAAAAGAGCACAGTTTTAGAGAGATAATCACTTAGAGCAGAATTTTTAGGTCTTATTTCATGTAGCAATCCACTATGTTTGAGATCAAATGAGCATTCTCTACAACATAAAGTTCTAAAATTATAGCAAATTAGTTTGCATTTCCCAGAGTTATCATAGCCTGCTACAGTTAGTGCATCACATTCATCATCAGCCTCAGGATAGGGTTTTACATATCATGAACAGTATGGGAACTTTTTCACGTAGTCTTCAGGGTTTATATAGTATTATAACATATTCTAATACATCATACATTCAATTCAACATCCAATTTATAGATTCACTTAGCAAGGAAATGATGAAGCTAAATGTCTAGCTAAACTTTGTATTCTTAAGCCACTCTTAGGAACGTAATACAAACTCAAGGATATCTTACTTTTCCTTTCTACAAACAACTACATCCAAACATATCCTAAATATCATCTTACCAAATATATCAAGATAATCAAATCAAATAACCTACATAGCATTTACCAAACATATAAAACTTCAACATCAAACATCAAATCATTTTTTCCAAATGACAAAATTATAATATGATTATAATCTAGAATCTATAATGTTCATACACATGAGTTTCAAAATTAAACCTGTATCTATATAACATATATGTTTTCAAAACATATGCATTATGTCAGGGTCAATCATTCAGGAATAGGGGTCATGCCCTAACTCTTAGTCTCACTTTCTCCTCTGGTTCTTGTCCCATAATCATGTCTATCACTTGATGACTCTCCACCTCCTTGAGCTCATGAATTCCTCTTGCACTGAGTATCTTGCTCCAATAAATGACCATAAACCTCATGAAAATATGCATGTCACCACTAAAGATCCATATAGTCATCCAAAATCTTAGATCTCACCATTCCATGATCTAGAGGAAGCATTTTGTGTCTATCGCACTCAACTCTCAACTCATCTTTCTCTCTCTTACTACCTTAACATAGGTAGTTGTAGCTATAACAGTTTGGTCAAACAAGTGAGCATAAAAACCAGCTGTAACCATAGCTATTTCTATCAAACCCTCCTCGACATAATCATTAGGAACATGTTGTGTAACCTCTCATAGTGTCAACTTAATAATATTCTCCCAAAACACATCATCCCCACAACTAATATCAACATGTGCCTCACCGTGCACATCCACTACCTCACTGAGGTACACAAAATTACACTTTGATTATTTACACATAATCCAAAAGTAACAAAAGATCATACATACAAGGTACACACTCTCCCTACTTCTCACACACTCCTCAACCATATCAATGCTATAAGAGGAACATCCTATCAAACTCCAAACTACCTAGTCACATGATCATACTTAAAGTGCTCATAAAATCTATACCAACAATCATGTAACCAATAAATCACTCTCATGAGTTGTAACTACTCTCTATCTTCTAGCCATCTAAGAAATATTCTATATGGTCTCCATTTGATGTCATCAAACACCAATTTATCTAGCAATCACCTATAGTGGTCCATCTTGAGAGATCGAATAGCCAACTCACTAATCTAATGATCACATAATGGCTATGGATATGACCAACTCACCCTCAATAATCTAATCAATTTCACAACCATGATATGCTCATAAGCCCAATAATGCAATAATGTTTGTGCACCCACACCATCACTAAAAGACTCCTATATAAATATAGACAAATCTCTATCCAAATAAGCAAGAATGGTCCTCCCCCACAAAAATGTGGTACCATACATATCATGAATTCAAACCACTTTTTACATCCTATAAGTAATAAATATTCCACTACCATCCATAATGATTAAAAAAACTAACTGGATAGCCAACCACTTCTACAAATGTGGAACACTTGATTGCACAATAATCGATAGTAAAATATCACTCTCAGTACCCCTACAGTGTATTCCTGTAGGTGATCCTAAAAGGTATCTCAATGCTCGGTCATTGGCATCCACACCTATATCATCCTATAGTGACACTCACCGCCAACTGATAGGTAAATGATAAATCTAATACACATCCTCTAGAGTCATAATAATCTCCCCTATCAAAAGCCAAAATGTGCATGTATCAATGTTCCACCTCTCACATAAGGTGGTGAACAAATATATATCCCAGTACACTATACCATTATCATATACATATCCCAGTCTAGCTCTATCCATCATAGCCCTCTCATCAGTTGACAAAGGTAGTAGTCTCAGAGTCTCCATAACCTGGCCTCTATGAAACTCTCACATCCACACCTCTCCTTGAAAAACACTAGAAAATGGAATATATGTCAAACAACAAACACCTAAGAAATTTTAGAGCAAGAAAAACTTAGAAACTAAAAATAATTCATCCACAGTGGACACTAGCACTATAAAAGAACACTAACACTGAACTTGGATAACAATGTTGAATCTAGGATAGTAGCAATGAAACTAGGACATCAACACTGGAACTACTCAACCATTCTATTAAAATGCATAAAAATGGCTCAAAATAACTAAAATTTGGCAAAAATCAGGGCATACAAACATACAAAAATAAATGGATTGTCGTTACACACTAGGGAAACTCCCTTGCCAGCCTAAATTTGGATAACTAGCAGCTCATAGTGAGTCATAGTGGGTACTCATCTCCTCAGCATCCTCTCACTTTACAGATCCAATTTAAAACTACACAATGAATAAATGAATCCAAAATTATTCAAA